>PVKE010047919.1:0-11761 GCA_004027555.1 Craseonycteris thonglongyai | reverse complement strand
TTTTTATTTGCATCTCCCTAATTGCTAGTGAAGTGGAGCATTTTTTCATATATTTGTTGGCCATATGTATGTCTTCACGAGAGAAGTGTCTATATCTCTTTTTTTAACTTATCACTAAAGCTATATAAGTTTTAGTAGATGGTAGGTGATTGGCAGACTTTAAAAATAAAAGGGGATTTCATACCCTGAAATGGCAGAAGGATTACTTGAGAGGGTCTCTGAACTTCATAATTTTTAGACTCAACTGGGAAAATTAATAAAAATAACACTCCTATGTACCACCCGTGAGTAGTTTCATTTTGTTATTCAGAGGAGTAGTTCAGAAAATCAAACTTTTCAATAAATATCCCCAAATATTTCTGATTGCTTACCCAGCTCTGAAACCACTGAAGCAGTCACACTCTCTGCTCTTGTGAGGCAGCAGCTCATCTACATGAGTTCTTCAATTTGTACAATCAAGCTCAGCCCTTCCTTTGCTCTAATTAACTGATGCATTCAATGCAGAATGATTAATATTTTTAAAAATATTTCCAAAGTCTGTTTAATACAGTTTCCTACTTCTTAGCATTCATACTCTTGACTAATCACCTCCAGCTGATACCCCTTGACTACACTGATTGATTTTTGACATTAGAAAAGCCTGGAGTTGACCTTTAAGTATTCTTTTACTATCTGAGTGATCTTTATGACATCTAGTTTTCTAAACTATAAAATGGTGTCTGTATAATGTAACCTATTGAGCTGCACTGCATATTAATTTAGATAATGCATGAACTTGACAAGAAGGTAATCCTAATAACCTTAAACATTGCTGAGTTCTCACTGTGTGTTGGCACAATTGAAGACTCTGGAATAAAGCAATAAACAAGACAAAATGGTCACAGCCATGCATGGAGCTTAATTTTCAAATATAAATTGCTCTTTATAAAATTTAATAGAATGGTAGGAAAGAGAGCGACTACCAAGAAAGGCATTGCAGTAAGTGATCAAAGATGAATTCTACCATCCTGAGATGGGGGTGGCCAACAAAGCGTGTCTCACGCAGACAAACATAGTTAAATATTCCTGACACAACAATGTGTGTGAGGAACAAAAAGCAGGCCAGTGAGCTGACACTTGGTGGTAGAAGGGAAGTCAGGGTGCAATAGGGGCTCCATCCCGTCGGGCTTTTCAGGTCATGGTGAAGTGGTGGGTTTTATTATTGACTTGACATTAGCCATTTATGAGTTAAAGAATTTACTCTTGCTCCTGGTATAACTATTTGGAAGGGAGTAGGAGCAGGAAGTCATTTTGGAGACTGCTATAGTGGTCTATGAAGGAAGAGATAGTGGTTTAGATAAAGTTCCTCTCTGAGCTGCCAATTTTGTCCTCACTTTTTACTTTCCCCATGGTTTTATTTAGTTCTCTTCACTGTGAAACTGCTTAAATTCCTAGCTCTCAGACCTGACCACAGATGAGAAGAGCTTGTCCCAGACTTTCTGACTCCTTGCCATATCATTGTCTTTGATATGTGTCTGTCCTGTCCTCCCTCTTCTGGTCAGCCTCGGGCTGGACTCTCTGTACTTTCTTAAGGAACAATCTGATAATATGACATGCTGAGCCATGTGGGTGTTAAGAGCAGAGGCTTTTCCTTTTATTTCATGATGCATGTACACTTTTGAAGACATTCACATCCCCCAAGAATGTTACCATCTAATAAACAGAAAAAAACAAAAAACAAATCAGAACAGAAATTCAACAAAGGAAATTTCAGCTTAGTTGAGAGATGAGAACAAATGCTTGAAAGAGGAAAGGATAAGAAGAAAAAAAAGAAGAGGGAGTCAGGAAGGTACAGATCAATTAGTAGATGGAGGCAGCTCTGATGTGTTGCTGAATCAGTGTTTCCTGAACCCTAATGTGCATGTGAATCACCAGGATTCTTGTTAAAATGCAGATTCTAGGTTATTAGATGAGGGACAGGGCAGACACTTTCTGTTTCTCATCAGCTCTCCTGTGGTATAAATGATTTTGTCTTTGGAACACACTGGGAGTATTGGGACCCTAGAGCACATCATCTAAGCTGTCACAGTTGTTCCATAGGTCCTCTCAATCATGTGAGCCTATGAAAATGAGACCCCCCCACAAGAGTGGGGTGATAACATAGGTACATTTTTGCAATCACAATTATTTTCTGATCCATCATCAATTCATCAATATGTTTTTGTTGTGATGAAACTTGTTATAACCGAGTAAAATATACACATAGGTTTTGGCTACACAGTTTTCAGAAAAATGAAATTCTCCAGTTACTCTCTCTGCCAGTTAGTGAAGTAAGTCGCAGTTCAGATGGGAAAAAAAGTATCAATTAGTAAAGGACACAGATTTCAGTATTTTTCCCTGTAAGACATAAAGAAACGCACTTGAAAAGAATATGTATTAAGGGAGAGATATTACCAGTAAAAATAAAACACTGACGTAAATTTAGGTTTATATTTTAGGTTAGAGTTAAAGATATAAGGGTAAAGGATTATTATTTTTCCCATAATGTCAGGGTGAGCAGGCACTGCCTTCTAAACTCCTAATCTTCATGTTCTTTGTTACAAGCTTAGCCATGTCCTGCTGCACTAATATTGAATTCTTTATTTGCACTACTTTATTAGCTCTGCATTTACTTGGATTATGCACAATAATCTGAACAGAACATCAAGAATACACTTCTATAGCTTTCAAGGACAAAATCCAATAAATATGTTACTTGAAGAAATGTGTGCTAACAAAAATGCAAACATTAGAAATAACAATTTTCATGGTTAGTAAGGTTTTTTTTTGTTTTTTTTAAAGCAACAGAACAATAAGATTGTAGATATAAAGTCCTCAAGACTTTAAGGTGAAAGACGTACCCATATTTATAGTTCACTTGTGTGGCTTATCATTTATTTTATTGATGTTTAGAAGATCTCTGAATCTGTGGCTTATTAAGCAAGATTATAGCTGAAACACTTCACCAACACATCTCAAAAAAAAAAAAAAATTAAAGAAATGTATGACCTCACTTATAGGCAGAATATAAAACTGAAAGCAACAAAGAAACAAAAACTCATGGACACAGTCAATAGTTTAGTGGTTACCTGAAGGTAAGTAGTGGGGAGGGATGGGAGAGTGGAGGAGGGGAGTAGGAAGCAGGTATCAAATATATGGCGATGGAAAGAGAGCTGATTCTGGGTGGTGAATACATAATGCAATGCATAGACACTGTAATATAGAATTGTACACCTGGAAACTATGTAATTTTTACCAACCAATGTCACCCCGATACATTTAACAATAAAAAAAAAAAACGAAAGAGAACCTTCATGCTATACTCTAAGCCAGGGGTCTCCAAACTACGGCCCGCAGGCCGGATGCGGCCCGCGAGGCCCTCTCATCTGGCCCGTGGAGACCTTTTTATCTGAATAAAATATTATTAAATAAATAATTAAAAACAATATCTATGTTTTGATTCTTTATTATTTGCACCTCGAGTGTGTAGTTGGCCCCCAAACTGCTGTTTGATAGTTAATGCGGCCCGCGGGCTGAAAAGTTTGGAAACCCCTGCTCTAAGCCATAGTATTATTTTCCAGGGATGCTAACTTTGTTAATGATTTCCTAGCAGTCTATTGGACAGTGGTTTCAAGTTTTTGATCTCTGAGTCTTCAATTTTTATTTAGAAAACTTTATTACTCTTGTTAGTAAACTATGTCCCTAGCTTCTAAAACTATCTGTGGAAACATATTAAAACTATGTGGGTGAAAGTTACTCAAAATTTGACTGTGGGCCAGACATCTACTTTCAAACTCACAGCCCACAGGCCTCTCTTGTACCCTCCAAGGCCCCTCTGTGGCTCCTGTGATCTGCGTGATGGCCAATACATTCTCCTTTAAAGTAGCCGGTCGGTCTTTACCACCTGTGAGTTTACTTACAACTCTGCTGTTTGTTCATGGCTTTGCTTTCCATCACTACCTGAGTGATTTTGCACTACTCATCTCCTGATGGGTGTCACTTCTCCCCCACACTTCTCGTGCTATCTGTGCTGCTCCAACTGAAGTCTAAGCTCCTCTTTTCTGACCAATTTAATAACTCATTGTTCAAGTGTTCTAAATGGGAAATCTCTTAATTTCCTACATGCCCTCAATTTTCTGCATATCCCGAGAATGACAGCTAAAACATTTCATGTCACTATTATAAAAAGTGTTCTTTCCAGTTCTCTACCTTGTCTAGAGCTATGAGTGTGTTTTTCACAGCCTAGGAGTAAAACCTTAAGATTTTTGCTGGGTTTGGTTATACTTTCCCTACCTTTACTCCACACTGGGCTGCCTCACCTTTTGCCATATAACACTCTAACTTTTGGTTTCTACTTACATCTAGATTCTGGTATGTAAAGTTATCCCAATTTAATAACCATAACTAGATAACTAACTATTTAAAATTGTATTTTATTAATAGCTAAAAACTTCTAGTTGTTCATAACAATAAGGAATCTGAATGATGTTTCTCTCTCTGTTATATTACCAGAACCAGATATTTCTGCAATTTTTGTTTTTGGTTTTTGAAGTGTAACTTTGCCCAGTGATATAAATTCTCAATCTTAAATGTTAAAAAGAAATTTATTTAAAAACCAGGACATATATGTGACTCTGTGCTGAAAGAGATAAGAAAAGGGGTATAAACTTGGAATTGTCTTACCGTCTAATACATTAACCAGAAGTCAAAGCAATAACAATCAATATTCTTTCTCAAGTATGTTTTTTTTTAATAACTGTCTGTTATTATTTCAATAATTGGTACCCAAACTTTGAGTGATTATGTGACTTGACCTTTGAACTGGTATCTTCCAACTCTGAGTATGTGATGTGTACTATTGATTGATGTGATTACTAGCGGTAGCAATTGAATGCAAAATCTGATATGTATAGGCCAACTGCCAAAACATACACATATACATACCCATATAAACATTGAGAAATTTCCTCAAAAGTTTTTCTTCATTCTGGCCTAAATTATTATTTCCAATAAAGAGTAAATCACTCAATATAGGTCAAGAAAAAATTTATTTTAAGGATAAAAAAGTGTCAAATGTAAATTCAATAAAAGTCAATTTTAAGAGGAGGCAGCTGAGATGGTGGTGTGTAACTCACCATAGTTGTTTTTTTCCCTGGATGCTCTCTTCTGCCAGTTCATCTGGTCCATTATCCTCTGTCTCACAACTAGCTTTCTTACATCCTCAGAGGAGCTGATTATATCTTCCCAAACTTGATTTGACATACTGTAAACTTTCAAACACTATGCTTAGTTAGCACTGGTTGTAATTATAATTTCCCCCTAAAATATATAGTATATAGATTGTACATCTTTAGTCATAAAAAGATATGCCACCACATCAAATAAATATCAGTTATGTCGAATGAGGTGTTGGTGATTAAAATCTGATTTAACATAAATCTGGCTGCTTACATTGATTATTTGCTATATATATATTATATGTATATATACACACACATACATACATACATATACATACATACATACACACACATACATATGTTTATACACACACACATCAGGCACTGTACTACGAGCTGAAAAACTAGGTGTTGCTATTTCCATTTTATATATAATGGAACCAAAACTTAGACAAGTTAAGTTCCTGCTCAAGGTTACGCAACTAGCAAAAATATGACCCCAAAATTCCAGATCATCTGACTCCAGATAGTGCAACATTAAGACCTATGTCCCAAACAGCTTGCCTACTATCTATCTATAGCAATAATCTAAAGCAAGACAGAGTCAATCAAAACATGTCTACTTGGAGGTGAAAGGGTAGAGGAGGCAAAGCCATATGAAACAAAAACTAATTATACTTGTCAAATAACTCTTCTGGGAAAAGTAGCTTTCTAAGAACATGCATATGTCGAAGTGAATATTACTCTTACCTGGTAAAAGTGAACTGTTCTGCATATGAAAACATCAGGCCTTCATTTTGATGCTATTTAACATTCAAACCCCACCCCTAATTTCAACTGTTCTTACTCTTTACTCAGAATGAAAAGTCTTATAACTTGGCCTCCCACGTAAATTACCTATAGGGAAAATATGCACTAATCAGGCCAATACATATGATTAATATGCCCAAAATATAATTCCTTACTATATTATGAAATTTTCAGACTATATCAAACAATGTAGGCTCAGATTGCTTCTAACAACAGAAACTCATTGAAATTTGAATTTCATTAATGAAACCAAAACCAACAAAGAAATTTATGTCTTGAGTAAAATGTGATATTTTAAACATTTTTTTTGCATGTAAAGAATAATCTTTTATTTCTTACACTTTCTTTATCACAGAATATATAATTAGGATTCCTATGTAAACTTTTAAAATGTGTACTGGTAATTAAAAACCTTCTCGTAAAGTAAACTTCATTCCAAGTAATATCACTAAAAAAATCCTACCAAATGCTTAGTGAAGAAAAACATCAATTTGACAGAAACTCTTCTGGATTATAAAGAATACTTATTAATATTTATAAAAATAACACATTATGACTAAATGAGGTTTATCAGAAATATAGATTGGTTTACCATTTGTAAATCAGTCAATCTAAATCACCATATTCACTGAATAAAAAAGAAATACTATATGAGATCATCTTGATAGATGCCAAAATAATTTTTTTGACAAAAACTAAAAGCCATTTATGATAGAATCTCTCGGAAAATTACAAACTATCTACTCAGCATGATAATGTCATCTATAATAAAATAATATCTAACATAAGATTTAAAAGACCTAAATAAATGGAAAGTTATACCACGTCTGTAGAGTGGAGGGTTCAATATTTTTATGATAATATTTCTCTTCAAATTGGCTTATAGATTCAATAAAACCAAGTTAAAATCCCCAAAGGCTTGTGTGCTGGCAAGTATATGGAGGAACTGTAACTCTCTTGCCCAACGGTAAATATATAAAATTGTACAATGCTTTGGAAAAGAGCTGGCAGTTTCTTTTTAAAGTTAAATATACATCTACCCTGTGACTCAGACATTTTATTCATAGGTATTTATCCAAGAGAAATTAAAGCAAACATGTGTAGACATAAAGACTTTACAGAAATGTTCATGGTACTTTTATTTGCAATAGCCAATATCTGTAAACAACCCAGATGTTCATCAAGAAATAAATAGATAAATTGTAATATTAATCTATTCATATAATTGATTACTCCTCAATAATCAAAAAGAATAAGATATTGTTAGACATAAAAGAATAGATGAGCCTCAAAACAACTATGTTGAGTAACATAAATGAGATTTCAAAAGTACTCACTGTATAGAACCAAATATATAGTAACAAAAGCAAGCAGATCAATGGTTGCATGGGTAGATGAAGAGACAAGAAAAAGTGGGAGGGGTGGCATCCAGAGAGGCAGAAAGATGCTTTTAGGGGTGATTGGTAAGTTCACTATTTTGATTTAGGTGATGGTTTTATGGGAACACAATAAAGAAAGTTATCAAATTTTGTCATTAACAGTGCACGTTTTATTTGATGTTAATCATAACTCAATAAAGATGTTAAAAAATGTTTTTAAGCATATGAAAACTTAAATTTCCAGGCTAGACAAAAATAAATTACTGCCACTATGACATTTAATTTAAAAACACAAATAATAAAAAATCCAATGAGCTAATAATTAACGGAAGTAAGGAAAGTGAAAGAAGCTCAACAGCTTCAGCAATAAGACATAAATAGTACAAAGAAATGTAAAATGATCATAAGAGTCTCAGCAGCTAGTGTTTTTCAGGAGTCTTTTTGCCAATATGTCCCAGGGGCAGAGGACAACTAGCCTGGCAAACACAAACATAGAATAACACAGAATTCAACCAGAGGATTGTGGGATGCTGAGGATAGCTCAAAAGGTGGAGCACTTGCCTTGTAACCGTGAGATTCGAGGTTCAAATTCCAGCTCCGGCCTGTGCACAGCCGTGTGCTGAACTGCGGTGCGACTGAGAATTGCAGGGATGTTCATAGCGGTGAAGGTACTCACCTCCAATATAGGAGGACCCCAGGTTCGGTTCTGCCCACTGAAGCCCCACATCCGTAGTAGTGGAACAAAACTACGTTAAAACTAATGAGATAAAACTAAATTTATGAAGAGCGCTCTGCCCCACCCGCCCTACTCCTTCCCTCTCTCACCTCTCAAAAAACACACAAACAAAAAACACCAAAAAATCTAAAAAAAAAAAAAAAAAAATTTCAGAGAATTGTGCCAAAAGATCAGATTCACCTCTCCTCCACCAAGAATGTTAGCATTTATGCTCTCACATTGAATTTTAATCATTCTGTAAGCAGATTTTAACAATAATTTATTCAACTATATGTTCACTTTGTCTAAAACACCACATCTTCCAAGATATCCTGTTATTTAGCATTGTCTGTGACCACTCTTCCTGAAAACACTTTTCAAATTCTAACTGTATTTCAATTATAACTTTTTTAAAACTCCTTGTCCTCTTATTTTCCATGTTATACTTTCAAATATGAGTATTCTTCGAGGTAGAATGTTTGACAATTTATTGTTGATATATGACTCCACCTATCCATTAGTTCATTCATAACAATATATCAAATGTCTATTTTTGTCAGTCTCTGTACTGGGTCCCAGGGATAGCTGATAATCTAAACACACATAGTGGTTTCTTCCCTCAAATATCATCTACTTCCTGAAATCTTCCCTGGACACTTTAATAAGAATTATCATGATCTCCATTGCCTTCTCACAATATTTGTATGTATAACTCACATGGCATTTTTGTCATTTTGTCATCAAGGGAATTTCTGTACATGATATATTTAGTTTTGATAGATATAAGAACTATGTTGAGGAGGATATTTTCTAAACAAACTCTTTAAGCTCACAATATCAATTTTTGTTATTTTATTTGTCAAAGGAGGAAAAAAATGCACTAGACAAAATTAAGCAAAGAAGACTTTATCCAGGACTATTGCAATCATAGAGTAAGAATGAACTCAATTCCAATGAAACTCAAAGGTGGGAGGGTTTTTATATTCTGGTGTGAGCAGTTAGAAATTCACTAGAGAGTAATAATAGGCTGAGGAAGGTGATCAAGGTGCTACCTTGAGCATATTGAGTTACTCCTGAGTTTGTAAATGTTCTCTGTGATTAGGCCATGGTGTTTGAAAATCGACATGCATTGAAGTTAGGTTCTTAGCCTCCCAAAGCGACTGAGAGAGA
Organism: Craseonycteris thonglongyai; assembly: GCA_004027555.1. Classification (NCBI taxonomy): domain Eukaryota; kingdom Metazoa; phylum Chordata; class Mammalia; order Chiroptera; family Craseonycteridae; genus Craseonycteris; species Craseonycteris thonglongyai. Next base: position 2,489 of record PVKE010047919.1, on the reverse strand, counting down.
GATAGGAGTGCTATGTCCTTTGAAATAACATACAATTCAAAGGGATAATTCTCAGGTCATTGACAAAAATAAACATTTTTAATGTTGTAAATTTGACAAGAATTGGGGAGAAACTTTATATGTTTTAAAAGAACAGAGAAAAAATGTACAGTTGCAAGTTTGCTAAAATAAATTTAGTAAGAAAAGTGAAGTCAGGGGCATACAGTTGGGAAAAAAATCTGTCTGAAGTTTAGTCAAAACTTGGAAAAACTTTAAGTCTGTCCTGTTCATATTTCTTCAGTTGACCATTATATATCATTCTTAGGATCAGCGAAGCAAGTCAGGACCACCATTTTAAAACAACACGATCACATACTTTGTCCAAAGTTTGTGTGAGAGTTAAAGAAAATGGGTTATTAGCACATGTTTTTTTACTGCTTCTAAATATTTTGAAACTTAAAACTCCTAAGAGACAGTAGAGGGACAGTGTGATGGGAAAGGGGAAGGGTTTGAGGTGAGGGAGAGGAAGGCAGAACATTATTTGTGTGGAAATTTCCACACAAAGAAAATTTAAGAGTCTTATAGCCTACTTTAGTTCATAGAACCCTCCATGTGAGAGTAAAGTGGACTATTATTCAGAAATTTTCATCTAGAACACTACATGATGAGAGATAAGAACTGAGGAAGTAGCAAAAAGACATACTGAATGAGTATTTTGACTTAATTTAGGTCAAACAACAACCATTGACAAACCAATATGCCACAATGAATTCTAATTAATTTATCTAAAAGATGCCTTTTGCACTTCTCTTTTGCCCATATCTTCTCCAAAGAAAGAAATATATTACTTGGCATCCTCTCTTTCCTACTTGAGTACGTTTTGTCAGTAATGTCCAGGGATCTCTATAAGTTTGGTTCAAGTTCACTAAGGAATTAAAGGACTATGATTCTGCTTCAAAATTAAGTAAGTTAAAAGCAGTTTTAGTTTTAACATTCTGTGTACATGATCAACTGGGGAGCAGGTGAAACACAGATCGCCGGACCCAACCTCAAAGAGTTATTGATTATGTCCAAACCCCCAAATTTTCCATTTCTAACAAGTTCTCTGGTGTTGCTAAGACAGATGGCTTTGGGAGCCACATTTTCTTCCTGGAAACTTTACTGATTCATTTTATATAATGGTCAGCAAATGTTTTCTGTCAGGCTTTGCTGGCCAATATACTAAATAAAGGCTGTGATGTACAGACTTAAATAGAGGGGAGAAAACAATTTTCTATAAAATTTTAACTGACAAAAATTCCATAAGTAAGAATGGCTGTACGAGTCCTAAATTGCTGGAACAAGATCACCTTACCTATTATTGAGATTCCTTGTGGGATTGCATTTTAATAGAGAATTGCATGGATAAAAGAAGTTCTCTCTCTCTCAGACCTTGTAATTTATTCCCATTTGCTACCCCATGAAGAGCATTTAATTGCCCTACTGAGAGAACTGTTCATTGGTGTTATCTCAAATTGTCATCTCACAGGAATTGGTTAAATGCATACAAAATATCATCAAGTAAGTCAAAATTGGAAGGTTTCATCTTTGAAAGGGAGAAAACATGAATTTTCTTTTAAGAAAAAAATTAAGGCTACATGTACAGAGATTTTGATGTAAAACAAAAGGATATATGAAGATAGCTCTGATTATCATATTAAAGCTGGCCATCCCATCATATATATATTTAGAGAAGAAACAGAGCAACTCAGATAAGTAGCATGAATCTCTGGGTGACAAAATGACCATAATGAGACTATAAGCATAATTAAAGTCCATTTTCTCACTTAATGTTTGTCAATCTGAAATACAAAGAACGTGAACAATGAATAGAGAACATAAAGACTGTAAATTATTTTTATTTATGTAAACAGTGATATTTAGTATTTAAAAGTCCATATTTTCATTACATTGAAACAGTTTTCTTTTTACCTACTCTTAGTCAATAAGATGTTTCAGAATTTGATGCTCAATTGTACTTCCATTATCCAGAGTTTATATGCAGCACTGATTTCTCTATTTAATGCAATATCCGTAATCATACTCATCGTCATCACAAAATATTTTACATATTCCTCTCACTTATTGGCATCTCTCAAATCTATACTTTGGTTCAAAATAACTTCTGGCTGCAATCAATGAAGATAAAGTCATCAATACAGTTTTTAATTTGGGGGTCTTCTTATACAGGGAGAAGAAAGTCTGTTCTAGTCGTGAGGTAATTGTATGGGAGATGGAGGTTCTGGGATATCAGGTTGTTTTATAACATGATTTATCAGTTGTTTTAGAAAAGTGACCAAGCCAGAGACATTTCACTTACACAAAATATGTACAAGTATGTCCTTATGTTACTTCTCACATCAGTACTGAACTTCAGCTGGTCCCTGGAACTCTTACTGTTTTGTTTTGTTCTACTTTCTTTTTTTTTTTTTTTTTTTTTTTTTTTTTTTTTTTTTTTTTTTTTTTTTTTT
>PVKE010047918.1:0-11763 GCA_004027555.1 Craseonycteris thonglongyai | reverse complement strand
ATAGATAGGTAAGAAAAGCAATTTAATTTAAAACAAAGAAAAGGTACTTACATTTTAAACAGAAGAAAAATTGAAACTCAACGTGGTCACCGAGGATAAATAATATTGATTGATAATAATACTGTTAATACAAAAGAAAAGAAGCTACCATATGACACTACCAAATATTCAAGCTAACTGACTGTGTTCTTCAATGAGTCGAGTCGTAACTATTGCGTTCACGCGTTGCGTCCAGTGACAAGTGTAACACATAAGTCAAAATGTATTGTTTGGGTGGGCGGCGATCACAGTGTCAGGCTGTCAGGATTCTAGGAATTTATAACCTTGGCAAATTCCCAGAATGCATTAAACTATCGCTAGAAAGTTTTGTCTTCTACAATCGCTTCAAAGTCCATGGTACACGGAATTCCACCCCAGACGATCGACCAAAATTAGCCTCGTGAATTGCACCCCAGACATTGCGAGCGATCAACGATTGGACCAAAATTGGCCTCGCGATTGACCTGTTGGTCGACAGCGATTGACTTGTTGGCCACCCCTGGTCTAGGTAACCCCTCCTCCTTCACTCCAATTTAGGTGCAGTTATTTACAATACTTCTATAGATACATGGGAGGTATTTTTTCCCTGTTTCAGAGAACCTATTTAACTTATTTTAATTAAATTTATTGGGGTGACTTTAGTTAGTAAGATTACATAGGTTCCAGGTGTACAACTCTACAATATTAGTTACATCATGAGCTCACCACCCAGAGTCACTTCAGAGAACCTATTTTAATTTGGTTTTATTTATTTCATTTATTAATATGATTATGTGAATGAGGCCCGTCTCCCACTAGACTTTAAGATCCCTGAAGGATGGGGAAGCCGGGATGGCTCAGTGGGTTGGACACTCACTTTGCAGCGCTGGGGACCTGGGATCAAGTCCTGGCCCCGGCCCTTGCGGACCCATGTGCTGAGCTGGGGAGCTCCACCAGTTCAGTTCTCTCTCTCTGTCTCTGTCTCTCTCTGTCTCTCTCTCTCTCTCTCTGTCAAAAACAATAAAAAATAAATAAATATTTTTAAAAAAAAGATCCCTGAAGGAGGCTCCTCTCTTCTGCTGTTCACTGTTCTTCCCTATCAGCTTGTTCAGTTTCAGGTAGGTGCTTAATAAATAATTTGTTGCATGCTAAATGAGTAAGTAGAGTCCTGTTAACAGTCCTTATTGACAAGTGTCCCTGTAAGGCCTGGGCTTTTCTGAGCAGTGTCAGGCCCACGTTCTCCTTAACTGGAGGGGTGTGCTTTTACTCCATGTTTCCTTTTCTTCTTCTTTTTTTCTTTTCATACTTCAGGTGTCAGAATGAGCAGAGCATACTGCCTAAAACTTTTTTTTTTCTTTTGTCTTTATTCAGCTAAAACTTGCTTTTACACTGGACCATGAGACTGGATTGCCTCAAGGATGTCACATCTATGAGTACCGCGACAGCAACAAGTAAGCCACTCAGTGGGAAACAGTGTCACCTCACCATGTCCCTCAGTGGTAGCACCTATGGGCTTTCTTATTCTGGGCGTCTCTTCCAAGCGACTGTCAAGAAGAAAATCACACTTTTTGTGACTGGACTAGAAAAAAGCTGGCACAGAATACTTCTCCCATAACATCTCTTTTGCCCCTAAGTATAGAACTTGAAGTACTTACATAGAAGCAGCTATGCTGATTAGACATATATTCCAGGCTCCAGCTTTCCCCCAGACCCACCCCTACCTTGTCTCCACTGTGAGCCTGCTAATTTGGTTTGCTGTGTGACTCGGCTTTTGTGTCATTCTGTCTGATAGACTTGTGTTTATAGGTTTTGTTGTGATAGCCTACCTTTTGAATGTTATAGTTGGGGGGTTTTTGATTACATACAAAAGTTTAACTTGGTGGCCTTATTAGAAAGGTGACACGTGGCATAGCTGTATAGCACCTCCTTTCTTCATCGCAAACTGCCTCCTGGACGTGTTTCTGTCTGTGAGTGAAGGCAGTGGTGAGTGTATGCCCTGATGATGACAGTGATGACAATGATGATGACAGCTACTATTGAGGACCTACTGGCTGTTAGGCACAGTACTGGGACATTGCATTTGTTAACCAATTTAATCCTCACAACAACCCAAAGAGCTTTTATTATTGTATTTGCAGAAGCTGAGGTCTAGGGAACTTGCTCAAGGTCACTGGCCACAGCTGTGTGGAGCAGAATCAACATTATCATGTTTACCTCTTGGAGGAGAATAGATAAAAGACACCTGTTGTCCCAAGTTGCTACTTTTGGAAACTCCAGTCAATGACAAGAACAGTCCTAAATCTGGACTTGAGGACAGTATATCCTGATCTCATTGTTTAAATATCCAGGCTATTTTATTTTATTTAGTGGAAGGAATCAAGTAGGCAGGCACATGCCAATGACATTGTGCATGCTCCTCCAGAAGAGAAACTCTTGTCTTCCTGGGGTGAGATGGATAACTGGGTGCCTTCATGACCAAATCTCCACTCTGGTTACTTTCAATCCATTATTCTTCATTTATCTTTAGAGGGATGCCATAGTAAGCTATTGTGTCCCCTCAGTTCCCACAAAATTAATTATTTAGGAAAGGCTGGGCCCAGCATCCTTTAACACTGTCATTCCTCCTCTCAGATGGCGCTATTTCTAGAGGACAGTTCCAGGGTGAAGGGCCATTTGTCAGAACTACCATCTTAGCTACTTGTAATGCTTAATTCAACAGAGAAGTAGGGCTGGCCTTCTCTGGGGTCCAGGAACAGTGGAGCAAGTCCCTGGGTGGCAAGGGTGAGCACCGCTAGGGAGTAAGAGAAACATACGCCTTAAGCTGCTTGCTATGCCACTCTGCCACCCTCCTTGTCAGCATGGCCCTGGTGCTTGCTGGATGGCAGTGGATGGCAACCCCATGCACAGAGATTACGGCAGCAGAAGCAGATCTTTAGGCCAGGGGGATCTCTAGACTCCAGTTCTGGCCTGACTTCTGCTCCTTGGAACAAAGGATGGCAGAGTGTTTGTGCCGTGGGAAAAGGGCCCTCTTTAGCAGTTAAGAGGTCCAGCGGTGAAAACTACTCAGATTGTCTTTGAAGCTGAGAAGAGAAAATAGCCTAGCTCTGTTTCTTGCCTTGATCCACAGCTCCTAGTATATGTATCAGAGTAAGCAATGTAAGAGGAGAATTTAGGGATTGGGCTTTGACCCCCAAAGACCTATAAAAGAAAACATTTATGTAGAAAACTCGATAGGAGCCATGATCTAGGGAAGTAGGTGAGCCAGTGCTCTCTCTGTGGTTCTCTCTTGTCTTAGGGGCATTGTTGGGGTTCATTCTAAATCCGTGAACAAATTTCCTAACCTCTATGAGCCTTAGGTTTCTTCATCTTTTAAGAGCATTGGGTCTAAAGGTACCTAACTGGAATGATTGCATGAGGACTAAGTGGAATGACATGTTAAAGACCTCACTGGCCTAGCACATCAAATGCTCAGTGTAAGGGTTGATTGCCTCTTCTTCCCAGAGAGGCTCCTGTCTTCCATTCTGTCTAACCAGTGCCAGCAGGGCTGTACCCAGGAGCTCTGACTGTAACATCAGAGTACAGTGATACCTTGGAATCCGAACACCCCAAAACTCAAACAACTTGGAATCCGAATGAAAAAATCAAGCATGTTGCCTTGGAATATGAATGCTGCTTTGGAATTCGAACACCAACACGTTGTTGTTCACGTAGGACATATTGACTGTATGGCCTGTAGCTTTATCTGAGCGCCCACTCATCTTGGAACTTGAACGTTTTGGAATTCGAACAGGATTCTGGGACGGATTAAGTTCAAATTCCAAGGCATCACTGTATTGATTAGGGAGGAGGATGGGACCCAGGCCCATGATAGCCCTCAGCTATGTACAAGGCACTCTGTTCAAAGGCAAACCCCTCTCCCCACTTGAGAAATGTGAGACAGAGAAACCCATGAGCTTGACCATGACTTTCTCCTCTTCCCCAGGCTCTGCCCCGTGTTCCTTGGTTCCCTTTAGGGTCATTTCCCCAGGAGTGCCTGAATCCCAATATTGATATAATAGTGGTATTTAGGAAGGGAGGATATACTACCCCAGGCCTAAGGCGCCATGCTGTCTTGAGCCAAGTAACATGAAGGGAGCAGCAGCAGACAGATGAGGCTCTGTGTATGACAGAAATTAGCTTGATATCTCAATAATATTACAATTAATTATTGAAACTACATTTTTTTTTAAACGTAATCAATTCTTTATTTCTGGAATTTTCTGCTTAATTTTTTTTATTGTTAAATATATTGGGGTGACATTGATTGATATCAATTATATTGTTCCCAGGTGTACAATTCTACATGACACTGTCTATACATCGCATTATGTGCTCACCACCCAGAATCAGCTCACTTTCCATCACCGTGTGTTTGATTCCACCTCCCTACTCCCCCCGACCCATCTCTCCCACCCATCTCCCCCCTTACCCTCAGGTAACCACTAAACTATTGACTGTGTCCATGAGTCTTTGTTTCTTTGTTCCTTTCAGTTTTATATTCCACCTATAAGTGAGGTCATATGTTTCTTGATTCTTTCATTCTGACTTATTTCACTTAATAAGATGTTTTCAGAGTCTGTCCATGTTGTCACAAATTGCTGTATTTCATCTTTTCTTATTGCTGAGTAGTATTCCATTGTGTAAATGTACCACAACTTCTTTATCCAGTCATCTATCAGAGGACACTTTGGTTGATTCCACAACTTGGCCACTGTGAACAGTGCTGTGATGAACATTAGGGTACATATATCTTTGCGGATTAAGGTTTTCAGGTTTTTGGGGTAGATACCCAGGAGAGGGATTGCTGGGTCATATGGCAATTCCATTCCTAGTTTTTTGAGGAATCTCCACACTGCCTTCCACAGTGGTTGTACCAATTTATATTCCCACCAGCAGTGTATGAGGGTTCCTTTTTGTCCACAGCCTCTCCAGCACTTGTTATCCCTTGTCTTGTTGATTATAGCCATTCTAACAGGTGTAAGAAGGTATCTCATTGTGGTTTTAATTTGCATCTCCCTAATTGCTAGTGATGTTGAGCATTTTTTCATGTATCTGTTGGCTGTGTGTCTTCAGGGGAGAAATTTGACAAAGGAGCAAAACATGTACAATGGGGAAAAGAAAGCCTCTTCAGTAAATGGTGCTGGGAAAATTAGAAAACCACCTGCAAAAGAATGAATCTGTACTATGAACTGTCACCATATACTAAAATTAATCAAAGTGGATTAAGGACCTCCACATAAGATCTGAAACTATGAAGTACATGGAAGAAGGCATTGGCACTGAACTTATAGACCTTGGGTTCAGAGAGCACTTTATGAACTTGACCCCAAAGGCAAGGGAAGTAAAAGCAAAAATAAATGAATGGAACTATATCAAACTAAAAAGCTTCTACACAGCAAAGGACACATCAAAAAAGTAAAAGGGAAACCAACCGAATGGGAGAAAATATTTGCAAATAATGCCTGTGATAAGGGGCTAATATCTAAAATATATGAAGAACTCATACAACTCAACAACAAAAAAAAAACGATCCAATTCAAAAATGGGCAGATGACCTAAACAGACACTTCTCCCCTGAAACTACTTCTTGTTTTGTTCATTTCAGTACCCCTGATGCCTAGCCCAGGACCTGACAAACAGTGCTTGATGAGGGGGGTTGGAGGACCCAATTCTTTTGGAGAGGGAACCTGGCTATTGGGGGGTCAAATCTCTTTCCAACTTTTGTCTTATTGTTAGCTGTAGGGTTATGATGAGGATTAAATTACTCATGACATCAGGGAAAACTGTCTCCTTGGATTCTAAAGAACTAACATGTAGAAGAAAGAAGCTGTAAAAATTTGGTTTAACTGTGTGAATATAGTAGTAATTGTAGTTATTTCCATCAGCTGCCTACCATTTGTTGCCTGACAGTGAAGCATAATGATAATTAGGAAGAGCATTAAATACGCCAGACCGACTTACAGAAGCTGAGCTTGAGTGCGAGGCTACACTCTGTTCACACGCAGCCTCTCACGTAGAATGACAGCCGCTCCCCCGTCCTGACTGCCCACAGCTCACCAGCACAGGACTAGCGCCGCACCCAGGTGGTTTCTAGTTCCAACACCACTCAAGACAGATCTTATGTCACAGTTTTACAGATTGCAAAGTAAAAACAAAGTCAGACTGAGGCAGAGGTTGACCTGTCCGAGGTCACCCTGAGGTCAAGAGCAAAGTGACACTGTTCCTTCACACCTCCTGCCGTTTTATCACTTCAGGCTCCAGGAGGTTCTGGTTCTGGCCTCTTCTAAGCAGACCCGCCCTATAAGTGCTCTGTCTGGAAATGCTGGGATTCCTAGTCCCTGCAGACCCCAGGTGCATAGGCAGCCCTGTCTGGTAGAACGTGTCCTGACTTGTCATCATGAACCTGAGTTTGGCCAGTCATTCTCCATGACAGGTCACTGTCCACTGTGATGCAGCCTACCCATTAGGAACATGGAGGTGAAGATACATGTCAGGATGAGGGCATATGAATGAGGGGATGTGCCCTCTCCACCTCCCTGGGCAGCTGGGTCTTGCCCTGGTTCAGAGACCCCCTGACCCACAGCCAGCCCCCCTCCCCACCTCCATCTTACTCTTGGGACAGGTTAGTGTGCTAAACTGATGGAATGAAATCTTTTGTGTTTTTCTTACCTGGCTAGAGGACTCGTTTTGGCACCTGGAAACCCACATTATCAAAACTAATAGCTAAGCTCTGGACATCGCAGAGAGCGCTTCCCTGTGGGGTTGTTTCCTGCGCTCCCACCTCCTGCAGTCCATGCGGAAGGACAGCACTGCCACAGCCTTACGGGGGAGCAGGCAATTCTGGGCCTCCCGTCCTCTCCTCTCCCCACCTTGGGCCCCTCGTAGCTCAGGTCACTGGCCTTTCTGGCAGCAGCCAGGTTGAGGCCTCCCTCTGAGGTACCGGCCTCTCAGCGTCCCTCCATCTCAGGACATTCCCCACACAGGCAGGATGGACCCAGAGGGCAAAGCTTGGGGTCACCCTGAATTCTCCTTCTATTGTTTTGTTCTCCTGGAGGACACGCTTGATTTGTTCAGGTCCACTGACAAGTAGACTCCCAGAGTGGATTAATGGGCAAGAGACATATGGGGGATGAGGGAGCAAACAGAAGTACGGGGCTGCCGATGGTGGTCCCAGGCGGCCCTGTGAAGGAGAGGGACGGAGCAAGGGGGGCCAGTCCGGGTCTCAGCCTGCAGCCAGGCATGTGGCACATCTTCTAGCGGAATTGCTGGCTGGAGGAGTCTCATGTCCCAGGGGCGCATTCCTGCCTCAAGACCCCTGCTATGCTCAGTTCACCAGGGCCCTCTTCCTGAGAAGGAGCTTAGACGGAGAAGTTAATGGAACGAAGTATCCTCCATTATCAGAGTAGAACTTGGGGCCCCAACTGGTCCTCCCCTCTTCTCCACCACTGTCCACAGAAGATCCTGGCAGCTTAGCGGGTGGTATGACCCCATCCTTCACTGTGAGGCTTCTGAGCACTTGGCTGTCATATCCTTCTCAGGCCAGGGTTGACACATGTGTCTGTATGTCTGTTTACAGTGGGGCAAGGGTGTACCAGGAGGTTCCCGTAGGTCCCACACACCTCCCTCCCTGCCACTTCTCTGCTCTAGGTTGAGCATGCCCTCCCCCTTTTCTCCCCATGATGACGCCTCTTATCTGCTGGCCTCTGATACATGGAGCTACCACTGGCAGTTCAAAGGGACCCAGGCCACGTAACCTCTGGCCTCTGGTACCCCAGGCTCCCTCATCCCCATGGGTGTTAATGAGCCCAGCTCTGTGACTGCCTCTCCTCCTGTCCTCCGGCCTGCAGAGGATGCCACCACCAAACTCCTTAATGCAGGAGGTCTTCTCACCAGTGCATTTCAGATGCCCCTGGGGAAGGGCACGTCCTGCAGGCCCTCCCACAGAACAGAGCCTCTGCTGGCTCTTCTGGACTCAGTAGTACATCCATTTCAGCATGGCTTCTTCCCTCAACCTCTTTATTCCTTCCTCCACTGTCTGCCATGGCAGTTCCTACCTTTCCTCTTTGCTCAGCCTTAGCTGTCACTGTCTCCAGGCCCCTAAAGACCACCCAGCAGAAATTCACCCCATCCCCTAAAGTCTCTGCCCAGTGCTGAATACCAATTCCCAAGAATGACCCCCAAATTTGTGCATTCTTGTTCATCGGCTCTTATTTCCTGGCCCCCTTGACCAGGCCCTGCCTCATGTCCTGCTAGCTATTACAATTCTTCTCATTCTCAGTATAAAAATCTCTTTCCTTCCTAACCAGGCTCTGCACTTCTCCAGCTGGATTACCCTGGCATTCAGCCCTCGTTACGGGCCAGGCAGCTCAGAATGGAGGTCAGGGAGGCCCCTGAGCAATGGGGACAGACCTCTGTGTGCTTTCCAGCGCGAGGGCATTGCTAGCCTCCAAGGGAAGCGTGGGCCACCTTTTTGTAAATTGCCAGAGGCCCTCTAGCTTTCCCACTGAGCCTTTAACTGTGTTGAGGGTCTTTAGGTTGTCATTGTCCCCCTGCTGGACATGGGCACACCTCACACACAGTAACCAGCCAAGACTCTACTGCACCTCCAGGCTTTCAAATGCTTCAGTTGCCATAAAGTGATCAAAGGCTTATTCCCAGGTTGCTACTGTTGAATCTTGGAGCAATTAGGCCACTACTTTGTGCCAAGTACTCTCCCTGCCCCACATACCACTCAGAAGAGTGTCCCCTTTGCCTGTCAGATGATGAGTGAGCAGTCCCCAAACTCCATGTTTCTGCCCGTTTTCTCAGATCCACTTCAGTACCACCTGTGTTATGTTAGCTCAGGTCTTCTGAGAAGCAGGTGCCAGGACAGGACTCAGTGTGCGGGTATATGGAGGGGAGGCCTGGAGAAACAGAAAGGCAGAGAAGAAAGAGCCTTCAGACTTCAACCTAAGGCCGGCCCCTAAGTGCGAAGGAGGGGAGGAGATGACCAGGTAGGAAGTCTCAGGCTGTAGCTCAGTTATGAGAAGGCTTATGGGAGGTCCGCAAGCCACAGTCACTTGTTGGAGGAGTCTCACACCTTGCTAGACCCCCAAATGCTCTGTCACTGGCTAGGTGCGGCCTGTGATAAGTATGGCCTTGGCACAAATGCAGTGGTGGGTCACAGGGGCCACAGCTGGGCCATCAGGCAGGTTGTGCTCTGATGGCAGAAACTCCAAGAGGCACCTTTTCATGGCCCCCATACTTGGGGAGGAGAGAGCAGGGCCTCCTGGATAAAGTCCCACATGTCATTCATTTCCTCTTCCGCTTGGTTCTGTCCTCTTCCTTCACCTAAATAAGCAGAGAGAATATGTCCCCACAGCTCTGACAACTTCAGAGTAACACCAACATTCCCTGGTACTGTAGAAATGACACGTTGTGTCTGCACTTGGACCTGATGCCAGTTCCTCAGGCTAAGCAGTGATGCTACCTGAGAGCCTCCCACTGACCCTGCCATCAGGTTAGAATGAAGAATGCCTTCTTGTTCTGGTGAAGCCCTGAGTTAGGAGAAAAGGGAGCTGGAAATCCAGGGAGAGGAGAGATTTGGGGGAAATTGGAAGCAGTGCAACCAGAGAGGTGCCAGAAGTGACCTCATGGGAGCGAGCCTAGTGCTGTAATGTGCGTGTTAGAGTTGGTTACATGCAGGCGTGAGCTCACCGTTTCCCATCACAGCCTTTCATGTTGGGCATCCAGATGGTAATCAGTAAAGGATTTGCTTTTTCACCTTCCCCATCATGTGAAGAGGTGGCGGATGGCTCTTTATTTCTTCCCATCACCTCACTCTAGGCAGCAACAATAATATCTTGGATGCCAATATGCAGTGTTCATTTGACCTCACTTTTCTGGACAGGAAGGGAAGGGGAAATGGACACTCTCATTTTATAGAGGGGACCAGATTCCCTGAGAGATACCCTGCCCAAGGTCAAGCTATAAGCCTGAGGTGGAGCCAGCAGACTGCTCCCTGGGATGTGGCCTCAGCCACATGATACACGGGGAGGCGGGCCTGGAACCACTCCACAGAGTCACTGCCCGTGCGTCCCACAGGGAGGGCAGTAAGTCAAGCCTGGGGCAGCATAGCTGCCTCCTGTGTTGCTTACATTTCCTTAGGGCTACAGTCATCCAGTCTCCCGCAGGTGAAGTGTGGCCAGGGCAGGGAGAAGCTCTTAATCAGCTGTGTTGCATCAGCACCCTGTCCCCCACTACTGGGAGATGGGGGACAGATGGAGCCGGGGGACAGATGGAGCTGGAAGCCATGTTTCAAAGCACTGAGTTACCTCAGCAAAGGTTTCCCATGCTGCTGGGCCCAGGGTGCTGAGCCCTTCAGAGGAAGCACTAGCTCCTCGCTCCTGCTGGCTCTCTAAGGCCAAAACTGATCAGAGTACGAAGATGTGGAAACCAGCAACAGTGAGGAGAGTGTGCTGGACAGAAAGCTGACGCCTGGGTGCCCACGCAGAGGCACCAATCCACGTCTCAGGCTGGGTTTGACTTAATGCCCCCCCAACACGCACTCTTTTCTTCCATAGTGAGCACAATAGAAAACAGGTTTTTACATTAAGCTGACTTCTGGAAAGCATTTTTTTTTTTTAAGTAAAAGTTAAATTTATTGGGGTGACATTGGTTGGTAAAAATTATAGATTCCAAGTACAATACAATTCTACATTACATCGCCTATGTGTTGCATTATGTGCTCACCATCTAGTCAGTTCTCTTTCCATCATCATATGTTTGATACCCCCTCCCTATCCCCCCACCCCCTCTGGAAAGCGTATTTTTGAATTATGGCATATGCATATAGAGAAAAGTGACCTAATCATATGCATCTAGTTCACAGAAGTATTATTATAATAGAATGAACACACCCATGCCACTATCACTTTGATCAAGACATAGAACATTTAAGCACCCCCAGCTTTTCTTATGCCCTCTCTCTTCCTGGAGGAATCCTTCATCATAACTAATTTCTAGCGCTATCGATTAGTTTTGCGTGGCTTTGAACTTTATAGACGTGGAATCATTCAGTACATTCTTTTTTGTGTCTGACTCTTCTTTCAGCATCATGTTTATGAGAATCCATCGTTACTGCTTCATCTAGCTATATAGTCCATTCATTTTCATGGCTGCAAGGCTTTCCTTTTATAAATACATCCCAGTTTATCCAATCTGCTTTAATTCAGTCAACATTTGGGTTGTTTTCAATATGGAGTTATTATAACTCTGCTTACACATGTCTTTTGTTGCATATATGCATGCATTTCTTTTGAGTATACAACTAGGAGTGAAATTGCTGAATGACAAAGTATCTTCCCAAGTAGTTGTCTCAGTTTAACACTTCCAGTGATGTATATGAGACTTCATGTGTTTATTGGCCATTCAATAGAGTGCCTCTTCAAATTTTGTGCCTACTTTTCTACTGGGTTTTCTGGTTTTTTTCTTTTTTTTTTTTCTTTTTTTTTTTATATATCTTTTTATATTTTATCTTCAGTGCATATTTATTTTTATTTTACTTTTGACAGATAGAGAGAGAGACAGAGACAGAGACAGCTAGAGAACCGAACTGTGGGAACTCCCCAGTTCAGCATGTGGGTCCGCCTGGGCCGGAGCCGGGATTCGATCCTCGGTCCTCGGGGCCTCAAAGCGAGCGCTCAACCCGCTGAGCCGTCCCGGCTT
>PVKE010047917.1:0-11763 GCA_004027555.1 Craseonycteris thonglongyai | reverse complement strand
TATTATAGCTTTATAATAAATTTACAGATCAAGTTGTATCAATCCTTCAACTTAATTTTTTATCTTCACAATTGTCTTGGAAATTTTTGTTCCCTTGCAGGTCCATTTATGTTTTAGAATTCATTTAATTTGTATACACATGCATACCATGTATTCCCAAACAACAACAAAACAAAACAAAAACCAACCACTTTTCCTTGTTGGATTTTTGAAATGCTCTATATGTCAATTTGAGGAGAAATAAGATCTTTAGAACATTGAGTCTTCCAGTGTACAACTGTTATATATTCCTCCATCATTGGAGTGTTAATAATGCTTTACAGTTTCCTATGTAGAGAATTTACACAACCTTCTGTTAGATTTACTCTAAGTTATTGAATGGTTTTGATGCTGTTGTAATTGGTATTTTGTAAATTTTATTTTTAACTGTTTTTTGCTGATATATAATTAATAATTATATATAATTTGATTAAATTATATATAATGATATATAATTTTTATATATTGCTCTAGTATCCAGTGACCTTGCTACCTTTATTTAGTTTTAGAATGTGTATGGAGATTATTCAGGCACAGTCCTGTCATTTGCAAATAATGAGCTCTCAATTCTATTTTGAAGATTTATTTTTATTGTTTTTTTGACAGAGAGAGACAGAGAGAAGGGGCAGGGCCCAGAGCAGTCTCCATAGTTGTATGTCATTAGTTTTTGATATGGTTTCATTCCACAGGCAAGTTCGGGGCTGTGCAGGGTGGGAGCCAAACCGGGGGCCTCCCATGGGAAGTGCACCCTGGTGAGAACGGAACTGATGGAATACCCCAGTTCAGCATATGGGTCTGTGTGGGCCAGGGCAAGATTCAATCCTTGGACTCCAAGGCTGCAAAACAAGTGCTCAACCCACTGAGCCATCCTGGCACCCCAAGCTCTCAATTCTAATAAACTTTTTGTTCCTTCATTTTTGCCTTTATGCACTGTTTAGGACTTCTAATTCAGTTTTGAAAAGAAGTGGAGATTGCAAACATAATTGTCTTGTTTGTCATTTTATGGGGACGGTGTTGGTAATTGTACTATATGAGTACATATGATCCATACACTCATTCCCCACCACATTGCTCAGATCCCTGCCTCTAGGAGTCCATTGTTTCTTTTTCCTGTACTTTTTAGGTACACAAACATACAGGATGCTAGTCAAAATGAGATGACAATATTTGGAGCAACAAGTGTCTTTTGTGTAATATGGAGTTGAGAGTGAGAGAGAGAGAGAGTGAGAAAAAGAGAGAGAGAGAATACTCTCCAAGTCAGCATGGCAAAAGTCGTGGCTTGCATAGTTAGTCCTCTGGCTGGTGGAAGGGAGGAAGTGAAAGAAATCTGGCCATGATTGTCTTTCTCACCATGTCTTCATAAGAAAACAACAAAGGTCACTAACCTTGCATGGGCTAAGCTCTGTTCTTTTGAGAATGGTTTCTAGTAAAAACTACCTGGTTGATTGATGTGTATGAATTGTGTAACATCTCTACTGTCTACAGGTTAGAGGGCCTTTCCTGGCTTCATCATGGATGTGTTCTTTCACAATTTGTTGGCTGTCACCAAACTTCCTTCCAATAGAGATACTCCTGTCTCCCATCAGTTTCTGAGCCTGGAGAAAATCCCCAGAATGCATTGACACTCTAAGTTGTTTCATATTTGCTTACCTTGGAGATTCTAGGGAATTGCTGACTTTTGTGGGATTTTTCCAGAAGCCCTAATAGAGAGAGCAGAGGGGAAAGGTAAGAAGAAAAGGATCATTTTGTACAGGGTCTTAAATGTTAAGCTGAGACCTTTGGACTTAATTGGGTATAGAGTGGAAAGCCACTAAAGGCTTTTGATCACACAGATGAAATGATCAAAGCTATATTTTAGAAAAATCAATCCCACGGTGGTATGAACACTGGTTTGGAAGGGGAGAGATCAATTAGAAAATGATTTTGAGATTCAGCTGAGAATTAATGAGGGCCTGTCCCATGGTTGCAGGCATGGGTAGGAAAAGAGGGCAAATAGAAGAAACATGGTTCCAGTCCCTAGCCCAGTCACGTGCCCATGGTGGGTGCTCATTAACTGCTGAGGTATCAGGTAGATCCAGGACATTAGTGCAATTTATGGCACTGTTTCCAATAGTGAATAATGTATATTAGATTATTCAATCATTCTTCTCCATTCTACTGTGAGACCATTCAAAGCTGGTGCAATCTTGACAACTTCGCAGGACAATGTGTCTGCTATGTGTACATTTGTATTCTCTATAAACTGCACAGTTTTTTTAAAATTGTTTTTGACACAAACAGAGAAAGAGACAGAGACAGAGAAGGGGAAGGGCCCAGAGTAGTCTCCATAGTTGTACATCATTAGTTTTCTTTATAGTTTCATCCTACAGGTAGATGCAGTGCTGTGCAGGGCAGGAACTAGCTAGGGATCTCCTGCATGGGAGGCATGCCCCCGAGAGCTGGGGACCTCCCACATGGGAAGGGGAGCAAACCTTGGGTAGTAGCCAAACCGAGGGCTACCCACAAAGGAAACTCACTTTGGTGAGAACAGTTCAGCATGAGTCTGCACAGGCTGGGGCTGGGATTTGATCCTTGAATCCCAAGGCTGTATAACAAGTGCTCAACCCACTGAGCCATCCAGGCATCCCCTGCACAGATCTTTTTATTTTTATTCTCTGTTATAAGATTCTTAACACTTTCTCCTTAGCTATCCCTTCCCTACCTCCTTCCATTTGTTATTTAGTTTTTTTGAACCTTCGAGACTAGAGGAAGAAATCCTAGGAACAGATAATGTGAGAGCATCAACATATAAAACTAAATGGTGGTTGATTGTGCCTGTTTTTTGTTTTTATAGAATGCACCCCATTGAACTTTGGGGGGGGGAAATATACAATGCTGAGCTGCTCTTTTGGAAACTCAGTATTTACTCTCTGTTCTATCCTCTCAGCCAAGTTCTGATGACTCTGTAAATGAAAAAAACAAGTGCAACTAAAAGTATTCAGGGATTTAGTACTTAGACTCCCTTGGAAACTTTGATGTCAAAGGAAAATTCTGAAGAAATGCATCAGAAGGCAAAATAAGGGGAATCTTTGGCCTGCCCAGCAGCTTGGAGCAAAGAGAGTGAAGGAAAAATGTCTATCGAGAACAGGCTTGTATGAATCTGATGCCAAGCATTTGGAAGACTCAGAGGGGCTGCAGTGTATGAAGTGACATTATCTGGCTGGGAAGTTTCAGTAATGAAAATGTAAATGTAGCTACTGAAGAAACCTGGGAGACTCTACAGAGCCAGCAGATGTGATTCCTTATATAAGCCAGGCCTCCAGACCTTAGGCTGTTACAAGGCACAGAGATCAGTGAAACTGGAGGAATATAAGGAAAAAACAAAACATGTGAAATCTTTAGAGTACTTGGTAATATAGCATTGGAAAGGCCTATAGATAGATATACAGTAGACTCTCAGTTAATTGGCACCCATGGTGATTGGTAGATGCTGGATAAATGTAAGTCGGATCTCCATTAACCAGAACTCAAGCAACTGGCACTCTCAAGTAACTGGAAAACTCTTAAACAACTGGCAAAAATTTGCCAGTTTCTTGAGAGTACCAGTTGCTTGAGTTCTGGTTACCAGAGAGTCTACTGTAGATGGTAAATAAACATGGTTGATTGTTGCAGTGCAAGATAGTCTGTCAAGTTGTACCTTAAAATTATTTCTATAGATAAAGTCCCTATGGTTCCTATAGGTTATCAAGAGTTAGAATGGACTTTTGGTGAAAATACTTCTGTACATTTGGAAGTATTTTAGAATTCTGGGTAAGTATAATAACTATTTTCCTTATGTTTAGTTTCCTCAATTTCATAAATTATTTTCCAGTTATTCAAATCCATTTTAAAGTTTTTTGAGATTCCTCTATCTAGTCACCATCTTTGAATTTTCTGTTTTTTTCTGGTGACAGGATATAGATTAAAAAAAATTTTTTTTAAGGTAAACTATTAGAATTTATACTTGATAACTTAGTGACAAGTTGTTCTGGTGAGGTTTCCACATGACCTCATTTTGAATTATAATAACTAACTTAACACACATATCAAATATTTGTGGTAAAGATTGTTAGTATGTTTTCATTTGTCTATGAAGCAAATGAGAGTTAGTGAATTTAAGAACTTGCTTGAGGTCTCTTGGCCCTGAGTAAATGATGAAGCCCTGGTCTTCTGTCTCCAAATCCTTACTCTTTGAATTTTGCTGCATTATGAGAATTCACTATTTGTTCTTTTTTTTATTCTTGATTTTGTTGTTTTGGAACATTATGCATCTGTTTTTGTCTCCAACAGTGTCTATTTTGTTTTTCTCAATGGGATTTTATACTTCTCCTGAACAAGAGGAATGCTTTATACTACATTAAGTCTTTTGCAGCAGATAGTATCTTGCCTCTATGACTTTAGCAATGATTTTTAGCAGAATAATGTTTCTTCTGGTTCTTTTGTGACATTGTCTCTACTTCTGTCTTCTTGGTCAGTCAATAGGTACTCATTTATTTGGTGATTGTCTCATTATTTTTTTGTCAGAAGTCTCTTGACTTCTGGTGTATGAGACTGTTATCTTGAACATGGCCTAAGAACACAAAGGACTGTCTTCCTAGGTTTATGCAAATTATGTGTCTCTTTGCTATATATGTGTCTATGTAGACTTGCCAACCAGTTCGTATGGATGGGCATGGTTCTTCAACACAAGTTAGTGGAATAACAGTGCAAGGTAAGGGGAGGAATACCACATGAACTTGTTATTGATGGATTAAAAACAAATCTGAAGTTACTACAGTCATGGTTTGTCTATGTTAGTGTTTTTGATTTAGTCCAGAAGACAACCTTTTTCTCAGACTGGTGACTTTTTGGCTACATTGTGACTGTGAATCTCGTGGCTTGCTGACCTTAATGTTCAGAATGGTCCACACAAAGAGTATGGGATCTGTCCTTACCTACGTTGATGAGTGTGTGGCCATTCTTTCCCTGAGTTCCTCACTTGTAAAATAGGAATACTACTAATACAGTTGACAGGAGTGTTTTGTAGGTATATCAAAATGGAGTATCAAACATTAGCAGAGTTACATGACAGACATGAATGAAATTATGGGAAGCAGAGAAATATTAGTAGCACTTGATATGCTCACCATACCTGCCTGGCTATAGCTTCTGCTGTACATTTCCTACTGGTTTTTATTTATCCATCCTATTTATACATGGTTCAAATTTATCCACTTATATTTTTCATGTGTCATTTGGTCAAACTAGAAAGAAAAAAATGTATTGAATATATTATTATCATGGGGGTAGGGTGGGGGCTTATACTTTTCATCACTACACTCCATATTTAGGGTTTACATCTAGCCTATAAAATATTTGCCCCAGACTGAAGCTCAGCAGGTGGGGTCTCAGTCAGTCTTGAGTGCAAATTTAGAACAAAATTTCAAAACCAATAAAATGCTATGTTTAATACAAATAGGGTCTAAATTAGAGTAAAATCTAGTTCAAAGTAGTCTGCTTTAACACTAACAGGTTATGGCAGTATCTTTACAAATATATTCTAATGGGTAGACGGCATCAATTCCATTAAAAGTGTCCAGCGGACTTTTCAAACATGCTGGCTTTTATTCAATATTGCAGTTGTAGTGCCATTTTTAGCTTTATGATATGCCTAAGTGGCTTCACCATAAATATACTAAGACTGGAAAAAAATCCAGCCATTGTCAATATAACAAAAACAAGTACATCAAGTACATGGCTAGCTATTTTCTGGAATAAAAAGAAAAAATATATATATATATTACTAGAGGTGCCAAAACAATGTATATACATTTTAAGAGATGTCATTTAGGTATTGCTTTTCAAAGTTGAATTGAACTACAGTAGCAACATATAGTTTGTTAGCTCAAAAGATGGCATTAATCAAATGAATGCTAGCATCAACATGTGACAGACAGGACAAAGAAAACGGCATAAGCACAGGTGTCATTGGAGGAGCGCCAGACCATTTTGGAGTGGTATTTGAAATTCGAGAATGTTGTGGAAATACAATGGAGGTGTGAGTATGCAACAGAACCTCCAACACACCTAACAATTGCATGCATTTGTAATAAGTTTGAGATGCATGGTAAATTGAAATGGCATGTGTAGCTATACAAGTGGACACTTTGGGCAACATTGCTCAAGCAGTCCTTTGTTGCAATCAGAAATGTCTGCATGCTGATGGCAACCACTTTGAGTGCCTCTTGTAATTGAAGAAATCAAATGTGACTTGGTTTCATCTTTTATTATCAGTAAATATTGAATATTACAATTTTAATACAGTATTTTTCTTAAAATGTGTATATATTATTTTGGCATTGTGAGTGTGTGTGTGTGTGTAGGCTATCTGGAAAAGAAGCCATAAATGCCTCTATGTTTTATATTGTGCTGGAAGTGTGGGAATGAGAACCATTTCATTTTGTTTAGTTTTTGAGAGAATATATTTTTAAAAATTGTGTCCCTTTTTGTGAGGGACTTATGGACCCTAGCTCTGTATCTTAGAACACTCTATTTATGAATTTTGCCATATGAAAACTGTGTCAGGTTAGTATTAGTAGAGCCTATTTTTAATTTCTTTAGTTTTGGGTTAAAAGAGCACTTTGTTCTGGGCTGGAAAGGTACCTTTTTGAGGATCTCCTGATGCTTCAACGTATCATTGTCATTAGAGGAGTTGTTTTGGTCCATTTTACAGCTGAGAAAGGAGGTAGGATTTAAAGATTTAGGAAGTCCCTTGATTAGTAGGAATTGTTTAAATGAGAGTGTTCATAATCAGGCATGAAAATACATCTTCTTTTGTGTGCGTATTTATTATTTAATGTTCTCTATTTTCAAGCTATCTTGTCCATCCTAAAAAATACCTAAGACACTAAGAGAAGTAAAAACACTGTCCTTTGTGAAAGGAAGTTGTGTGTTGAGGTTTGGCTCCTTTTACCTCAAAAAAGATAAACTAGGTGTTGCTGAATGCTGGGGTCCTTGCTGACAGTCTTTCTGATGGGATATTAAGTTTTGTAGGAGAGAAGACGTGCAATAAAAGACAAAAAATGGAGCAAGTGCAAATAAAAAAATGAGGGTCAAAAAAGAATAAGGAGAGTGGGTGGGGGGGGGAGGAACATTTGAACAAGTGTCCCCGATCCCTAAAGTTATCCTGTAGACAGCCTGTGGTCAAAAGATGCTGTGGCTAATTTCCTGGGAGAAGAACTGCCGTCAGGTCCACTCTCAAGTACCTAGGAGCTGCGTAGACCAGAGAGTCAGAATGTGTTCCAAAAAGGAGAGCCAAAGAATGATTTGTTCTACCAGCTCACTTTCTAGTCATTACGGGAAAGGGATCAGTGCTACAGTTCTGTGCTGCCTTATGATAATTCGGTCAGTGACAGACCACATATATTTATGCAGTGGTGGTGCCATAAGATTATAATGGAGCTGAAAAATTCCTACTGCTTAGCAATGGCCATCATAACACCATAGCATAATGCATTGCTCATGTGTCTGTGGTGAAGCTGGTGTAAACACACCTACTGCTCGGCCAATTGTATAAAAGTAAAGCACACAGAGTTAGGTACAGTACATAGTACTTGAAAATGATAATAAATGAACTCGAAGTTTTATTTCGTGTTCCTGGTATATGTATTTACTATATAGTTTTTATTGTTATTTTAGAGTGTACTTTCCTATTTATAAAAAAAAAGTTTACAGTGAAACAGTATGTTGCATTACACCAGCAGCAACCTCTCACATCTTGTGCTGACCAGGCTTCTTGATTGCATCATTTGGCTCATGTTTGATTTAATCTCATGTTGTTTTGTACAGCAACATGCTATACAGGCTTGTCGTGTAGGCGCAATGGGCTATGCCATATAGCCTACATGCCTAGTAGGCTAGACCATCTAGATTTGTGTTAAGTGTACTCTGCGATATATCCTTGTCCTTGAGTGGCACATGATTGTAGTCGGGGGCTGAAATCTATGCTTGCCTGATCTTTGGACTCTTGAGGAAATATGCTCAAGTAGACCCAGTAGACTGGAGGGAGGGAAACTCTTGTCCCTGTACTTGCTGGCTGGGCTAAGGCAGTTCAAACCATCCCCAGCTGGGATGAGCAGGGAGTGGACAGCCGTGGGACACATTTCTTAACTAATAATATGGGAATGCTGTAAATAAAATTCCAGTTTATTTTGTTGATCTTACATCAATGCATGTTTTTCTTTGTCCATGTTTTATTTGGTAATGCATTAAGGTTATTATTGAAATTCATTTATGTTCATAATTATCATGTTAATGTTGGTATTCTCTCCCCTCCTTTTTTGCAACATTAAAACTATAATTGGAAATATTAATCATTCAACTCTCATAATCATCTGTGTCAAGTAGAATATTGACTATAGTTCTCTCTCTTTCTTTTTTTTCTTTAATTGGCTATTTTATTTTTTCTGTAAGGAAAAGAACCATTTATATCCAAATTGATGTCTTTGTTGTGATTTACCTAATTTTGATTGTGTTTTTAATCTTTGCCATGCATTCTAAGTCTGTGTTTACTAGATGTCAAATTAGAATCACAAAACCCCAATACATTCTAATTTCATAAACAATATTGTTTATGAAATAAGAATGTATTGGGTTTTTGTGTAATGAAATGTATAATAAACAATATAATATTATAAAAGAATGCAGATGAGTATAACGGCTACCTTTGTCATAAAGATAAAATATCACTAAAAAGAGTTTTAATTTCTTAATAACTTGTTCTCTACTAGAATATGAATCTTCTAGTTGACTAGAACACCTTCTGAAAAACATTTCATTTTGTCTTAGAGCCAAGAGATATCCAGGTACTTTCCATTCTCCTGCTATGCCCCTTTATTCAATTTTCAATGTTCTTTAACCACTATTTCTTCCGTAGTCACTATTGTTCTTTGGAGTCCTACATAGGCTTCATTCTCCAGCCAACCTACCATGATTCATATCTTCAGACCTCTTTTAGTAACAGTGACTAACACACTACCAATGGCATCAGGTCATTTCAACTTCTCCTCTCTGTCCCACATACCCCTTTTGCTACAGATTGGATGTAGAGATTGTGAAGAGGGAATAGAAGAGTAAAAACTTAACAGCATCATTGTCTTTCAATTAAATGCAGTGGAAAGCCTTACTGCTAATCTATGAGATCTTCTGTATAGTATATTTAGGGCTGGGAATCCTTTGGCAAAATTGTTTTTGGCATCTTTGGAAAACAGGTATAAAAAAATGAATAGCTAAATGTTCATCCTCCTCCATGGGGTGTTATTTGTGTCCAATAGTGCTGCCATCTAATCAAGACAGAATATCTGTTACAGAGATATTTGTTTCCGTTAATAGATTGATCTTCCTTTAAATTGTCCCTCTGAGGAGAAATACCAGACTTTGAAACAAACCCAAGTATGTTGCCAGCAAATAAAGTCTGGCTCAGGGTGATTAAATGTGTCCAATTTGAATTAATTTTCTGCCTGCAGGTCCATCCTCCTTTAACTCCTCTTTTCCTGTCATCATTTCAGGCAAATAAAAGAAAAAGAAACAAAATAATGAAATAAAAAATATAAAATAAATAAATATATTGTAGTAATAATTCTTAATTTCTTCTTTTCCAAGTTCAATTCATCAGCAAATTGAAATTTCATCACAAATTCATTCCTCCCCCACGTCTAATACCATTCTCCTCATTTAAGCCAAAACCATCTTTCTCTTGGATTTCTGAATGGGCCTCATAATTCATCTTCTTTCTTCTACTTTTGCTCTTCTTCAGTTTATTCTCCATGCAGCAATAACCAGCATACTTTTTGTTCCCTTGCTTAGAATTTCCCCAAAGCTTCCCATTAAATTGGGAATAAAAGTCTCATCTTTCTACTGTGGACCAAAGGCTCATGGGTAATTTGACCTCTGCAGACTTCTCCAGCCCTTTCAGTTTAACTGAGTGTCTGCTATGTGCTAGGTGCATAGCTAAGTAATGGAGGCACAGTGTCTAAGGTAGCCTAGATTTCTGCTCAAAATTTGTATGTTCCAGGAGATGAAGACAGCCCAGAAACATGAAGTTAAAACAGATAAATAGGATGTGACAGACTGGGTCTCATCTTGGGTTGAGCCATGAGAGAAGGCCTCATTTAACAAGGTGATGTCTTAGTGAAAATCTGAATGACAGGGTGAAACACATCATATGGATATCAGAAGGAAGAGTCAGTGAAAGCTATTGGAGGATTTTATGTAGAGTTGTCATGTGAACTGTTAAGTAGGGTAGTTATGTGAACTATTCTACATTTTTAAAAAGATGACTCTGGCTGCTATGAGAATAAAATTGAAGGAGGCTGAGGGGCAGCAGGCAGCCCAGTTAGGAGGCTATAGCAATGATCCTGGCAAGAGAATAAAAATTGGACTAGGATGACTAATGGAAAAGAGTGGGTAGATTAAGGATAATGTGTCCAAGTCAGTAGGACTTGCTCCTTGACTGGACATGGGTTGAGAGAGCCAGGAGGAATGGAATACAACCCCTGTCTTCTCAATTTGGACAATTAGGTGAAGTGATGTGAGTGCTTGAGATGGAGAAGATTTGGGAGTGGATATGGAAACAAAGATCCTTCATTTTATACCCTTGGACTCACCACACACCAGTTTCTGGTGCATATACCCATAGGTTTGTTTTAGCCTTAGGCACTGTGCACATACATTTCCTTTTACGTAGGATTCCCTTTCCATATCTTGGCATAAAAATTTCTCATTTCTCTGGTCACACCTTAAATGTCACCTATTTACAGACATCTTGTGACCACTGGCCCATGTTTTATTATTCTTTATTCGGTTTGATTTTTAATTTTATTTGCAGATTAAAAAAATTGATTTTTCCATTACAAAATGCTCCTGGGGGGGGCAGAGATACCCCCACTTTGTTTACCACCTAAATGACACTATCTAGCAGAGAATGAATAGGCATTTAACAATAAACACACTAGGCATTCAATAAATACCTTTTGAATTCATGCATGATGTAGATCATTGTGCCAGTTTATTAGTTCCATATGAGTACCCATAAATTGTCTGATGTCAATTGAATAGATTTAAAATAAATAAAATTTATGTTTCATTCTTGGTTTATACATTGATAGGAAGTTTTAATGATTAAATTATTGGTTTCTTCAGGAACTTGATTGCCCTTCAGCTCATCTTTGAATGCCCAGTGCCTAGCTCAGAGAATAATGGACAAGACTCTTGACTTTTGTCTCTAAACTTCAGTTTTTATTTTGAGGACAGATATAAATACCATCCCTATTTTAAAGAGTTATGCTAAAAATTAAATGGAATAACCCTTTATGAAGCACATAGCACAGTTCTGAGTATATTGTAAGCAATTAATGTGACTGTTGTTATTATTATTATTGATATTCATTGCTGAAAGAATAGGAAGTTTGTGAGTTGTGACATCTAAGGACCTTACAAACAAGCAAACATGCTGTGTCCTTACTGTTCATAAATATAAATCATTATATTAATATTTTTAATCTGCATTTCAAACAATATTTTATAATTGTTATGTTCTCTGAAGGGAATTCTTAGAACTGATGTTAAAGTGATTTAACTTCACAATTCTTTCTATGATTTGAACAGATTTAATTAAAGACTTTCCTTCTTAAGCTTCATGCTTAAAAAGGTTTCAGTGGTATTAGGCTT
>PVKE010047916.1:0-11763 GCA_004027555.1 Craseonycteris thonglongyai | reverse complement strand
CAACTTTTTCATATTTATGAACAAATAGTACAACAACTTATACATTGCAGTTGATAAAAAAATTAAATTGCATTTTAAGTTAGTAAAAATCTATCTTGAAAAAGTGTCGGAAAATCGAATTTTTTAGGTACCGCATGTACGGAATGCTGCTATCAAAAGTTGGGTCTGGAAATTTATTTTCTTCATGAGCCTATATCTCAAAAACTTAATAAGTAATTTAAAAAATAAAAAATAGTTTTGAACATATATTTTACTTATCTACCCATACCTCGCTGGAATGTACCTTATACTGAAACACAGTGTATAAACATAGTATGCATTTCACACCCCTTCTTCCCCCTTAGACTACGCCTATGACAAGTCGATCGTGACACACTTCTAAGATAAAAAGTAGATCTTATATACAGAAAAGTTGGCCACCCCTGCATTAGACTATTATTTAGCCTTAAAAAAGAAAATCCTGCCATTTGTGACAACACGGAAGGACCTTGAAAGCATTCTGCTAAGTGAAATAAGTCAGACAGAGAGAAATATGTTATCCCTTATATGTGGAATCTAAAAAAACACTGAATTCATAGAGAACAGATTGGTGTTTGCTAGAGGTGGTGGGGTGGGGATGGGCAAAAGAGGTAAAGGTTGTCAAACTTCCTATAACAAGATTAGTAAATTCTGGATTGTAATGTATAGCATGGTGACTATAATTAGCAATACCATATTGAATATTTGAAAGTTGTTAAGGAAGTAGATCTTAAATGTTCTTGCCTCAAGAAAAAAATTGTGATTATATGTGGTAATGTAAACTTAGTGTGTTCACCATTTTACAATACATGCATACGTTAAATCATTATGCTGTATACCTAAAATGAATACAATGTTATATGTCGATTGAATCTCAACGAAAAATCCTTCCCTACCCTATGCTCAAAATGTTGGTTTCCTACATTTTGTACTAATTGATTTGTTCTTGATCTTTAAGTCTTTACTTCACCTAGAGTAGGTTTTTTTGTACATGATTATGTGTTATGGGCTGTATAGTGTCCCATCAATTTTCATACATTGGAGCCCTAAACTCCTAATATCCCAGAATGTGACTGTATTTGGATATAGGGCCTTTAAATAGGTAATGAAGGTTAAATGAGGTCATACGGGTTGCCATTAATCCAATCTAACTACTGTCCCTGTAACAGGGAATTTGGACACATAAGGGGACATCAGTATTATTCAAGCACAGATGAAAGATCATGTGAAGACACAGTGAAAAGGTGGTCATCTGCAAGCCAAGGAGAGCAGTCTCAGGAGAAACAGCCTGCCTACACTTTGAGGACTTCCAACCTAAAGAAATGTGAGAAAAATTTTTGTTGTTTAAACCACCCAATCTGTGATACTTTGCTATGGCAACCCCAGATAAGTGATACGGTGTGAGATATGGATTTCATTTTTTTAATACGGAAAAATTATTTGTTTCTAGTTCCATTTACTGAATAGTCCTTTCGTCATTGATCTATCATGTCTCCTCTGCTGTATATATGTGGATATATTTCTAGGCTCTCTATTCTTTTTCATTGATCACTAAATCTGTAAGAAGATCAAACTTTATTGCTATAGCTTCATTATAAGTCATGATAGCTGTAAAGAAAGGCCTTTCTCCTTTAATTCTTCATTAAAGAAACTGCTATTTTTGACCACTTATACTGTCTATAAAGTTTACAAATCAGCTTATCAAGGTTCACTAAAAAATCCTATTGGGATTTTAACTGTATATACATTAAATCTATGGAACTACAGAGAGAAATTTTGTAAAGATTTACCAGTATCTCCATTGGAAAGTATATTTATTTCCTTTTTTGTTCTATGGACTACAATTTTAGTTCTTTCCATACGATGGCGCCACAAACCAAAATATCAAATTTTCATCATTGGACAGAGGACCTTATAAAACATATACAGTATTAATAAAGGGTGTCCCAAAATTCACCCAAGAATTAATTTTGATAGAAAACACAGGTTTATAATTAAAAATTGTAAATTTTCATTGCTTAACAATGAAAATGTGTTGTTCTTTCATGTAGCGCTCCATTTTTAATAACCCTGAACTGTCAGCTGTCATTCTCTTTTTTTTTTCGTTGGCAACACTTTACCGCACAAATGACGCAAAATTCAAATCTTGGGTGATTTTGGGACACCCTTTATTTTATTAAATGCCCAACTGTTTTGGAGGATAAACCTGAATTTCATACAGAATGTTCAATAGCCTATCAAATGCTTCGGCACATTTGATAAAAATATATAATAGTATATAATAATCAAAAAATTGAATTAAAAATGAAAAATATCACTATCTATTCTTCATAGTCCTTTTATCTTAGAAGGCCATAAACAAATATAAAAAAATTCATTATCAACCAATAAGATAAATACACAGTGTAAAACTAGCTCTGGAGGGGAAGCCGGGATGGCTCAGTGGGTTAGGTGTTCACTTTGCAGCGCCGGGGACCGAGGATCGAGTCCCGGCCCCGGCCCGTGCGGACCCATGTGCTGAGCTGGGAGCTCCCCCAGTTCAGTTCTCTCTCTGTCTCTGTCTCTGTATCTCTCTCTCTCTCTTTCTCTCTCTCTGTCAAAAATAAAAAAAATAAAAAAATAAAAAACAAAACAAAACAAAAAAAAACTAGCTCTGGAAATTAAGGTACTGTATTCTAAACCAGTAAGCCTATTACAGTCTAGTGAATAGGTCTGTGCAAATCTGGTGAGCAAAGGTCACCTCTAGGCTTATGAATGAAAGGGAGGATTATGTAATTCTTCATTTTTACCCCCAGTGCCACCTCTTATTTCTGCCCTGATGATCTTGGGGTAAAGTCTACTTTCACTTTTGAGAAACATGTCTGGGCTTGCTTTGAACTGTTTAAAGAAGGAAAAAGTGAAGACCCAGAGGAGACTTTCCTTTCTAGTGTGTGGTGCCAGTGGAGTTCCTTTGTACCTAATGTTGGAAGTATGTGAGAGGCAATATCTTTGAAAATGTTTAACTGACATCATGCAAACCTAAATTTGATAGTGAGCTGGATCAAACCCTTTTTCTAAGTATCTCCCAGGGGATAATTAATCTGGCATTCTAAACAGCACTGGAATTTACTATCAAAAAACTGATTACCACAACTTGTTAATTTAGATAAAAGTTTTGTCTGCTGCTAATTAACATAACTTGGATGATTTACTAAAATATACATAAAGAATAGTTACTTAAATTTCCTAAACTCCAGTTTCCTCATCTGTAAAATGGGAATAACAATAGTCCCATTTTGTTGTCGGATTAAATAAAGCATTTCAAAATACTAGACAAGGTACTTTGCACATAAGTTCCACAGTAACTGTTACACGATCATTAGAGCAAGAACAAATGTCAGTCCTAGACTAGCAAAACTGAATAGTAAGATCTGGAAATAGAAAATTAAACCATGTTTACTGGCCTATCCTGCCTGCACCCTACCAATCCTCCATCTCAGAAGGCCTTGGGTCGACTCTTCTTCCATCATCAGAGTAGCTAGGTGACTTAATGAGCCATTGAAACTTACGCATTCACGTATTCCTTTCGGAATAAGAAGTGATCGATGATTCCCGTTGCAAAACCATAATTAGCAGTAAGAGCACATACTTACTGCTAAAGGTGGCCCACTTGGTCTAATTGGCCCTGTCAGACTGCTAACTGCGTTTCTGGAATATTCCACGAGATGGCGCCCTTGCTCCCCAGTGTGGTAACGGTGGCAAAGCTTTAGCGAGGCGCTGGCCGCCCTCTCCAGGGTTAAGGGCCTGACCTCTGACCAAGGCCCGTTTAGGGTGACGGGCCGAGGCCACCCTGGTCTAAGTGGGGCTCAGCCATCGGGCCCAGCGGAAGCGGCGGTGGGCTCCGATCACCCTCCTGTGCGGACCCTTGCCATTCACCGGCCAGGCCTCCCTCCCCATCTAGACGGGAGCTAGTGGGATAAAAGCAGCGCCAGTGGCAGGCGACTGCACCGAAGCTCTTCAGATGGCCAGCGCGAGGCCTCACGTACCCGTGCAGTGGACTTCGGGCACACTCACACCTTGACGCCAGAGGCGTCGGGTCATGGGAGGTCAGGAAGGGCTGTGTGGGAGAAGGGCCCTGCGTGTATGGACGCGCCCCCCTCGTGCTGCCACAAAGGATCGGCCCGGCCACCGGGAGGGTGGGGGCTGCTGAAGGCGAAGCTAAGGGGAGAGAGCGGGGCCAGGCGTTGTCCCTGTGGCTTCCACAACCCCGAAGTTCGGAGCATTCTAAGAATGGGGTGGCTGTCCGGGCAACCGCCCGACGCTCGTGCGGCCCCGTAGCAGCGGACGCCCCACGCGGCTGGCGTAAGGGCGGCGTTGCCCCCAGCCCCCAGCTCAGGCCGGCGGGCTCGCGCTGCGGTGGGCGGGGCGTCGTCAGCGACGTCGCATCCCGTCTCGATTCCCCGCCCCCTACCCGGGTCCTATATAAGACTTGGCCCGGCGCTCGCACTCGCACAAGTGGACGAAGCAGCTGCCGTGCGGTGTGGGAAGTGGCGGGGGGTCGAGGCCAGCTCGGACGTGAGTTCAAGCCTCGGAAGTGGCAGCGGGCAGCCCCGGGCGGCCAGGCGGCTATGGAGCTCTTGCGGACTATCACCTACCAGCCGGCCGCCGGCACCAAGATGTGCGAGCAGGCGCTGGGCAAGGCTTGTGGCTCGGACTCGAAGAAGAAGCGGCCACAGCAGACCCCCGAGGAGCCGCAGCCACCACAGCCCCAGGCGCAGGTGCAGCCGGCGGCCCTGCACCACCATCATCACCACTCGCATTCGGGGGCTGAGATCTCGCGGATTATTGTGGACCCCACGACGGGGAAGCGCTACTGCCGGGGCAAAGTGCTGGGAAAGGTGAAGAGCTACGAGCGCCCGGCTGCCAGGCGGGAGGGAGGTCTGCCCCGGCATGCCCCGGCATTCCCCGACCCAGGCTGGACCCTGAGTCCACGCGTCCGCCGCTTCTCGGTTTCGGGGGTGGGGTGGGGGGGCTGATTCCGGCGCGACGTGGGCTGCTCACCTGCCCTCCTCTGGCTTTTGTGCGCTGACAGCGCCGGATTGGCTTTACATCCTTAGCCCGGGAGGCTCTGTTTGCCTCCCGCAGCTCAAAGAAATAGATCTTGGAAGCCAGATTGGAGGGCTTTCTACACCAGACCTCTCTCTGGTCACTTGTTCCCTAAAGAATGGTCATGATAAGTCTCTTCAGACGTTATTTCTCACCTCCCCGACCTCAACCCCCTCCCTACAGCTCCTCTTTGTAAAGGGAGAAGGGAAACTGTTTTAACTTACTGTTTTCAGAAGTGCTTTCTCTTCGTGAAGGAGTTTTTATAAAGCTGATTTCATTCCTCTGTTCACCCCCGCCTCCCCATATGTTTGCTTTTTAAATTTTATTTACCGGTACTTAAAAAAAATCTGCCCATTTTTCTGCCATACTCAATTCCTTCTCGCCTTTGTTTCCTTTCAGGGTGGTTTTGCAAAATGCTATGAGATGACAGATTTGACAAACAACAAAGTCTATGCTGCAAAAATCATTCCTCACAGCAGAGTTGCTAAACCTCATCAAAGAGAAAAGGTGTGTATGACTGTTGAGTAAAGTATTTTCTTTGTGTGCAGGGATGGCCCTTCCCTGTAAGGAAAAATGTCTTTCTGCATGTGTAAGCAACTGGCTTTTCAGAGGTGAAGGGAGACTAATACTTATCTTGCTGTTTCTTTTAGATTGACAAAGAAATAGAGCTTCACAGACTTCTCCATCATAAGCATGTAGTGCAGTTTTACCACTACTTTGAGGACAAAGAAAATATTTACATTCTCTTGGAATACTGCAGTAGAAGGGTAAGTGTTAACTCTCATTTGAGTACATTTACTTCCCCCAAACTGAGATGGTATTCAAATTGCATTTAATCTGGGGATTTCAGTTGAGGTAATTATTACACTGCAGCATGAACTTTCATCACTCATCCTGCAAAACGAAACTGCTGGTTTTGAGAACTTTGACAGATTCTCCTTTTTCCTTCTCTTCCTAGTCCATGGCTCATATCTTGAAAGCAAGAAAGGTGTTGACAGAACCGGAAGTTCGATACTACCTCAGACAGATTGTGTCTGGATTGAAGTACCTTCATGAACAAGAAATCTTGCACAGAGATCTCAAACTAGGTAAGCATTTTGCTCCAAACACTGACTTTCGTGTAAAAGGTGTTCTTTTCTTCTGTCTCTTCCTTTTTACCTATGAATGTTCTTGACAGATCTATCCTATGCAATCTTGCTTTTGAATGAGTGACTTTAATATAAAACAGTTGGCTATCTGCTTCCAAAATTGATGTGTATGTACTTGGTTAGAACACCTTTTCAAAGGGATTCAGGTTTGTATTGTTTCTCATCTAGGGAACTTCTTTATTAACGAAGCCATGGAACTAAAGGTCGGTGACTTCGGTTTGGCAGCCAGGCTGGAACCCTTGGAACACAGGAGGAGGTAAGAGTCAGAACCATACTTCCTCGTAGGACTTTGTGCAGATCAAGTGTACCCTTACTATTTTCTAATTAATGTGTCAAAGAAAGGTCAGTTGATGTTGAAGTTCTATAAACCACAACAAGGTGAACTTTAAACACTTAAAAGTATCCCCCGGTGGAGCAGGCCATGGGTACCAGATTACCTAATGCCTACGTTTGCCTAATATGTATAAAAATGTCATGCTGTACCTAGTCTCAGTTGGTTAAAAACATTTTGCCATGTTGGATAAAAACAAGTGTGCATGAAAAAAATAAAATCTCTTGGTGTCAGATGTCAGCTGTTCAAATGTGCACCCCCTTCCCCATCCCCCATAGAAAAAGTTAGCTATTTACAAATGCAACATAGTGCCTTCAAGGTTTTACCCAGAGAACTAACTTTAAACAATATAATAGTTACTAATGCAATCTTCGTATTTTACTTTTCTAGAACAATATGTGGCACCCCAAATTATCTCTCCCCTGAAGTTCTCAACAAGCAAGGACATGGCTGTGAATCAGACATTTGGGCTCTAGGCTGTGTAATGTAAGTAAATACACCAAAATGATCAAAAAGCAAATTTGTATTTAGATTTTTAACACTGGAAACAGTTGCTTTAGAACCATTCCTAAAGAAGTATTTCCGTTCACATAGGTATACAATGCTACTAGGAAGACCCCCATTTGAAACTACAAATCTGAAAGAAACTTACAGGTGCATCAGAGAAGCAAGGTATACAATGCCGTCGTCATTGCTGGCTCCTGCTAAGCACTTAATAGCAAGCATGTTGTCTAAAAATCCAGAGGACCGCCCTAGTTTGGATGACATCATTCGACATGAATTTTTTTTGCAGGTTAGTATGTTTCCTGAGTGATTTCATTACACGCTATTGACCCCAGTGACCCAGCGGTTTACTGAAAGTCTTTTCTGATTCTCCACAGGGCTTCACTCCAGACAAACTTTCTTCTAGTTGTTGTCATACAGTTCCAGATTTCCACTTGTCAAGTCCAGCTAAGAATTTCTTTAAGAAAGCAGCTGCTGCGCTTTTTGGTGGCAAAAAAGACAAAGCAAGATATATAGACACACATAGTAAGTTATAAGACTTCGCTTGCTCTAATGTATCCAATAGTTAAATTTAGAAGTTAGTTAAAAGGGGCTTTTATATTAGTATAAATTAGCCAAGTATATTTGTATACTATTGAAATTTTTATAGCATAAGTCCACACTGAATTGTGACTGATAGCTTTTTGTGTCATATACATTAAAGTGTGCTTGCATAATTCCAGCTGATGACAATGATAAAAATACTATTTTTATCTTGAATACTCATAACTGGTTATTAATGCAAAAGAAAGAAATATTGCCAGCTCTGTTCCTACTTCGTTGGGATATAATAACACTTGTGATTCTTTTCTTTGATTTACAGATAGAGTTTCTAAAGAAGATGAAGAAATCTACAAGCTTAGACATGATTTGAAAAAGACTTCTATAACGCAACAACCCAGCAAACATAGAACAGATGAGGTATGCTGGAAAAGAGCAAATAGATATAAACATTTTATATCATTTTCATTCTTTGTTAACTGTCACTTGGACTATAATTATCACTGTTCAAGCATGTTGTATTAATTTTTTTTCAGTCCTGTAAAAGGAAAGATTTTTGTCTTTTTTTTAGCAGTGCATGCAGTTGAGTTACCACAGTATCTTTTATCTGGCTTCTTATGTCCATTGCTTTTTGATCAGCTTTCCCACAATCTCATCTTCACCTAGAATTCTCAACCTTATGTGAATTTCAGATGCTTGACTCATTGCCTGACTCTTCTCTTTCCTAGGAGCTCCAGCCACCTGCCACTACAGTACCCAGATCTGGAACGCCCGCAGTGGAAAACAAGCAGCAGATTGGAGATGCTATTCGGATGATCGTCAGAGGGACTCTTGGCAGCTGCAGCAGTAGCAGTGAATGTAAGTGGATGTCAACAACATTTTTAAGTAATGAAACTGTAAATGCTGGTGCCCATTATGAAGTAACTGAAGTACTTCCATATTGAAGTAACTGATTTAACATACAGGAAACAAAAGTAGAGCAATTGAAAGAAGACAGGGAACAATTCTGAGCTCTATGTTTTTAGAATTAGTGAAGGGAAACTTAATATCTACCAAAGCCTAAAGTATTTTGGTTAATTATTCTGTAACTTTTTCTGACTTTTCAGGCCTTGAAGATAGTACCATGGGAAGTGTTGCAGACACAGTGGCAAGAGTCCTTCGAGGCTGTCTAGAAAACATGCCAGAAGCTGACTGCATTCCCAAAGAGCAGCTGAGCACTTCCTTTCAGTGGGTCACCAAATGGGTGGATTACTCCAACAAATACGGCTTTGGGTACCAGCTCTCAGACCACACTGTAGGAGTCCTTTTCAACAATGGTGCTCACATGAGCCTCCTTCCAGACAAAAAGTAAGTGGATCCCCTTAACAACGGTCTGTCACTTCTTCAGTCTTGCCCTAAAGAAATCTGCGGACAGTGACTAACTGCTGCTTTTTTCTTTCTTTTCTCTCCCTACCATTCCTGTCTTCTAGAACTGTTCACTATTATGCAGAGCTTGGGCAGTGCTCTGTTTTCCCAGCAACAGATGCTCCTGAACAATTCATTAGTCAAGTGACGGTGCTGAAATACTTCTCTCATTACATGGAGGAGAACCTGATGGATGTAAGTAGTGTGGCTTTTGAGCAGTGATACTTGAAGTGTAGTTCACAGACCAGTAGCATCTTCATAGGCTCAAAGCTTGTCAGAAGTGCAGATTCTCCTGGGTGATGGGCCTAGAAATTTCCAGGACATTCTGATGCTGGCTTAACAATGACAGGCATTTGCTTTTGGAAGAATTGAGTGCACACTGCAACGTTTTTATAGGTGTTAACTCTCCCAATGTCCTCCAGGGTGGAGATCTGCCTAGTGTTACTGATATTCGAAGACCTCGGCTCTACCTCCTTCAGTGGCTAAAATCTGATAAGGCCTTAATGATGCTCTTCAATGATGGCACCTTTCAGGTAAATACAGCCTTCAGTAAATTGCATGTTTAGGTCCTAAAAATTTTATTTTTACCTAGCCAATTTAGTCCTTGAGTAAATTTTTCTAATTCATAATATATGTCTACTTTACACAGGTGAATTTCTACCATGACCATACAAAAATAATCATCTGTAGCCAAAATGAAGAATACCTTCTTACATATATCAATGAAGACAGGATGTCTACAACATTCAGACTGACAACTTTGCTAATGTCTGGTTGTTCATCAGAACTAAAAAATCGAATGGAATATGCCCTGAACATGCTCTTACAGAGGTGTAACTAAAAGACTTTTTGAATGGACCCTAGGGGACTCCTCTTTTCCACTGTGAGATTAACAGGGAAGCCAGTAGAACAACCTACAGCATGTTGAAGGTGGACAGGTGGTACGAAAACAATCCTCTGTGACCTGTTGGACTGGGAGGATCCAGGCCAGGCCAGGCTGAGGCTGGCAGTTCTTGACTTTGGATGATCTGAGAGTGAACCAGAATGCAGCTCTCCTTGACGTACCTGTTTTAAAATATTTTTGAGACAATTTCACAGAAAGGTGCATTGACTCTTCTCTCTGTTGAGAGCATTTCAGACAGGATTTGGAACTGTGAATATACTTCCTGAAGGGGAGGGAGAAGGGAGGGAGCTCCCATGTTGTTTAAAGCCTGTAATTGGAGCAGCTTTTGGCTGCTTAACTGTGAACTATGGCCATATATAATTTTTTTTTTTTTGGTTAATTTTTGAAGACACTTGTGGCTGGAAAAGTGCATTCCTTGTTAATAAACTTTTTATTTATTGCAGCCCAAAGAGCAGTATTTATTGTCAAAATGGTTTTTGTTTTCTTTTGTTTTTTTTATGTTGACCATTTTAAACTGTTGGCAATAAAGACTGGAAAAGCAGAAATAGTGGTCTTCTGTCTTTGGTATGGTGCATCCCTGCATCACTGCTTTCTTTGATCATAGACTTAGCACTCTTTGATATTACACAGTATAGAAGCATACTATAACATTCAGTCTTTAATTTTTGTGATAATAGTTTCTAAGAAGTCAGTTTTTAATACTAGAAATACAATCATACACGCCTTGAGTAGATCTGGTTGAGAAGAGTATAACAAAAATACTATTGTTAGAAACAAAATATAGGCGTATTAAATCTAAAAGCAATTTCTCTCTGGGGTATTTTTTTCTAAACTCATTTAGCTTGGAGCTGAAAGCTAGTGTAATCCTATGTAAACACACCTCTGTAAGTGTTGGTAAGTACAGGAAGTTTATGTTAATACGGGCAAAACTCTGCTTTATAATACTTGTAACCACCTAAATGTATTACTCAGCCTAAACCTGCCTGAACCCTTCCAGGGCCGCCGGCAGTGCTAGTAAATAATTCCGGCAGTGGGAAGTAGTAAATAAATCATTTTAATTTCCTTTTGGCGCATGGTGAATGAGGCCTGGTACGTGAACCAAGGTATGGTTTTAAACCATCACATTATCCA
The DNA here is from genome assembly GCA_004027555.1 of Craseonycteris thonglongyai. Classification (NCBI taxonomy): domain Eukaryota; kingdom Metazoa; phylum Chordata; class Mammalia; order Chiroptera; family Craseonycteridae; genus Craseonycteris; species Craseonycteris thonglongyai. Next base: position 698 of record PVKE010047916.1, on the reverse strand, counting down.
ACAGGCAAATCTGAGATTTTCCTCTTTCAGCAGGGCCTACATTTTGACAGGTGTAAAAAGTTGCTCATCCTGTTACTCTGAACTTCCAGTGACCTGTAGAAGATGTAAATACTTTTCTGTTCAATTGTAATCCTACTATAAGGAAAATACTGTCCTAAGACAAGCAGCACTCTTGTGTAGTAGGCTGTTTACATTGGGATCCTATACAGTGTATTGTAGAAATGCTGGTTGTAATTTTATCTTGCTCAAATTATAACAAACTCTGCACATGGTATATCTTATTAGTAAAAATCAATTCTGGAGAGTTTGTGTTGGATATTCCATGGGTCCTAGATTAACTCCTGCTGGCCATGTGTATAATGCCAACTGTAGTCTTTGTTAAGGCTTATAAAGGTGTCCCAAAATTCACGCAAGATTTGCAATTTTCGTACAAAATAACTTCTTGCGTGAATTTTGGGACACCCTTTACTACAAGCCTTATAGTGACAGAAGCCGAGGGGGGGATGTAGGGTACAGCATAAGGAAACAGTCACTAATATTGTAATATCTATGTATGGCGTCAGATGGGTACGATGGGTGCTAGATTTATTGGGGTGATAGCTGGGAGGGCATATGGGGGCAGGGTAAAAAAGGTGAAGGGATTAAGAAATACAAATTAGTATCTATGAAATACTCATGGGAATGTAAAGTAAAGCATG
>PVKE010047915.1:0-11764 GCA_004027555.1 Craseonycteris thonglongyai | reverse complement strand
CATACAGCCTTCCTTAGTGGTTGTACCAGTTTACATTCCCACCAGCAGTGTATGAGGGCTCCTTTTTGTCCACAGCCTCTCCAGCACTTGTTATCCCTTGTCTTGTTGATTATAGCCATTCTAACAGGGGTAAGACAGTATCTCATTGTGGTTTTTATTTGCATCTCCCTAATTGCTAGTGAAGTGGAGCATTTTTTCATATATCTGTTGGCCATATGTATGTCTTCATGAGAGAAGTGTCTGTTAAGGTCATCTGCCCATTTTTTAATTGGATTGCTTGTTTTTTTGTTGTTGAATTGTACAAGTTCTTTGTATATTTTTTATATTAGCCCCTTATCAGAGGCATTGTTTGCAAATATGTTCTCCCAGTTGGTTGGTTGCCTCTTTGCTTTGTTGATGGTTTCCTTTGCAGCGTAGAAGCTTTTTAGCTTGATAAGGTCCCATTTGTTTATTTGTGCTTTTACTTCCCTTGCCAATGAGGTCAGATTCATAAAGTCCTCCCTGAATCCCAGGTCCATGAGTTTAGTGCCAATGTTTTCTTCTATGCAATTTATTATTTCCTTTCTTATTTGGAGGTCTTTAATCCATTTTGAGTTAATTTTGGTATATGGTGAGAGATCGCAGTTCACCTTCAGCCTTTTGCATGTGGTTTTCCAATTTCCCCAGCACCATTTACTGAAGAGGCTTCCTTTTCCCCACTGTATATTTTTTGATCCTTTATCAAAAATAATCTGTCCATAAATTTGTAGGTTTATTTCTGGGTTTTCAATTCTGTTCCATTGGTCTGTGTGTCTGTTTTTCTGCCAGTACCAAGCTGTTTTGATTACTGAGGCTTTGTAGTACAGATAAAAGTCAGGCAGTGAGATGCCCCCAGCTTTATCCTCCTTTCTTAGGATAGCTTTTGCGATTCGTGGTTTTTTGTGGTTCCATACAAATTGGATGATTTAAAAAATCTATTTCTTGAAAGAATGACTGAGGGATTTTGGTGGGAATGGCATTGAATCTGTATATTGCTTTGGGGAGTATGGCCATTTTAACGATGTTGATTCTTCCAATCCATGAGCATGGAATGTCTTTCCAGTTCTTTGTATCCTCTTTAATTTCTTATAAGAGTGTCTTATAGTTTTCAGTGTATAAGTCCTTCACATTCTTTGTTAGATTTATTCCTAGGTATTTCATTCTTTTGTCTGCAATGGCAAAGGGAATGGATCTTCTCATCTCTCTTTTTGAAGTTTCACTGTTGGCATACAAAAATGCAGTTGATTTTGGGACATTGATTTTGTAGCCTGCGACTTTACTGTATTTGTCTATTATTTGTAATAGATTTCTGATAGAGTCTTTAGAGTTTTCTATATAAGGGATCATGTCATCTGCAAAGAGTGACAGTTTAACTTCTTCTCTCCTGATTCTAATACCTTTTATTCCTTTCTCTTGTCTGATTGCTCTGGCTAGAACTTCCAGAACAACCCTGTTTCCCTGAAAATAAGACAGTGTCTTATATTAATTTTTGCTCCCAAAGATGCGCTAGGTCTTATTTTCAGGGGATGTCTTATTTTTTCCATGAAGAAGAATACGGTACACATTTATTGTTGAACAAACAAAAAAAAAAGGAAATTTATTACCTGTATATGGTACAGTAGTAGTTGTCATCACAAACCAGCATAACCAGACAAACTGTGAATCCTACAGTATCAAGAATTTCTTGTTACTACCATTATTTCCATGTACAACAATCTATGGTACATTTACTCATTTATTCAATGACAGTCATGTCATCATCTTCTGGAACATCATCATAACAATCCAAACCCTGGGGAAGCCGGGATGGCTCAGTGGGTTGAGCGCTCACTTTGCAGCGCCGGGGACTGAGGATCGAATCCCGGCCCCGGCCCGAGCGGAACCATATGCTGAACTGGGAGCTCCCCCAGTTCAGTTCTGTCTCTGTATATCTCTCTGTATCTCTCTCTCTCTCTCTGTCTGTCTCTCTCTCTGTCAAAAATAAATAAATAAATAAATAAATAAAACCATAAAAACAAACAAAAAACCAATCCAAACCTTGAATTTCCTGCTGAATTTCTTGTGACTCCATTTCTTTTGGAATCAGTGGACCAAATCTCTCATGTTTAGCAATAGCACTGTCCTTAAATGAGTACTTCTTGTTAAGGTAGCCTGCTCGTAGTGCATTTGCAATGCAACTGTCAGTGATTTTCTCCCATGAATTCTTCACCCAAGTCACAACTTCTTGCAGTTTAGGTTTCACAAAGTTTCCACGCTGATTTCTCTCCATTCTATTTTCAATGTAGTCATTAATTTCCATGCACAAATTGTCCTTGAATGGCTTGTTTATTGCAATATCAAGAGTCTGGAGACAGGCTGTCATTCCTGTAAGAATCATTATTTGATCTATTTTTCTTTCGTGAAGAAATGTCTTCATGTCTTTAGCATGGGGAGTGCTGGCTGCATCCCAGACTAGTAGACCTCTTTGGCTCCCTCGCATAACAAGCGTCAGCATTAAATCGACTCACTACCTTATAACTGCTTGTGTGGCCCAGGCTTTTTCAGTATCAAGAATATGTAAAAATGCCCAAAACACGTTCAATCTTTTCCTTCTTGCCCTTAGAAATGATTAAAGGTGGGATTTTAGTGCCATCCAGATGAATTGCCAAAATACAGGAAACACGTGCACTTTCGTAAGCAGTGGAGGGAATGTACACTGCGGAGGCACCCCGCTGTTCAATTGTTGTTTGAGATGATTGGCCCATAAACACTGCAGTTTCATCCATAGCAATCATGTTGGAAAGATTGCATTTAGAGAAGTCAGCATCATCAATAAAGGACTTGAATGCAAGTGCTCACTTAATAACTTGAGCACCTTCCAGCATAAACAATGTTGTGGATCTTCTTAAAGACAGTTCACTTCGCTGAAGGAAATTATCCAGCCAGTGTTGTGATGCTTTGAAGTCTTCGGGGGCTATGTCAAACTGTGGTGCCATCGCAAGGGCAAATTCTTGAATCTGCGCCCTATTCACAACCAAAGCCTTTGCTCTCCTGTCAACAACCCCTTCACAGATCAGGTCTTCCAGCTCGGAAAATAATGGTTGCTGACCTGATCCACACTTGCGCTTTTTAGCGTTTCCCTTGTCCACTTGTTTTATGAGGTTACCATACTCTGCTCGCCATTTTTGGACCAATCGGATACTCAACATCTTCTCTTTGCAGAAAGCAGTAAGATTTTGGCCCTAAGAGTCTTCCACAATTCCTTTCTTGTACTCTTGTAGCTTTTTCTTTTTGCGCTCATGTCTAGGGTTAAAAAAAAAATGGCACTGGGGTATCAGGGTGGGGGGAGGGGGGATCACTTAAAATGACACAGGAGAATCAGAGGGGGGGATTACCATTTTGTAACCCCTTCTGATCCTCCTGTGTCATTTTAAGTGATCCCCCTCCCCCCACCCCTGTGCCAGTGGACACCTTCACCAGACATCCCCCCACCCCTTGATCAGACATTTCCCCCCTACCTCAGTCACCCCAGTGTGTCCACACAACGTGCCCGACTCCTGCCCCATGTGACTCCCTGTCTAATTGTGAGTCAGTCAGACTCCGTCAGGGCAGAGCGAGCAGCAGGCGGCAGCTTGTCCTGGCGGCGGCGGGGGCTCTCTGATTAAAAGAGACCTCGAACTTCCCATCTGCTCCAGCTGCGCTGCCACCAACAGTGAGCTGCGCGGCGGCACCCACCACTACGGTCCAGAGTCCAGAGTTACGGTAGCTTTGGGGGGCCTTATTATCGGGGAGGCCTTATGTTCAGGGGAGGCCTTATTATCGGGGAGGTCTTATTTTGGGGGAGGTCTTATTTTTGGGGGGATGCCTTATATTTCAGCGAGAGGCAAAACTGTAAGTAGGTCTTATTTTCGGGGGATGTCTTACTTTCGGGGAAACACGGTATGTTGAACAGCAGTGGTGACAGGGGACATCCCTGTCTTCTTCCTGACTTTAGGAAAATAGGCTTCAGCTTTTCCCCATTCAGTATAATATTTGCTGAGGGTCTGTCATATATGGCCTTTATTATATTGAGGTACTTTCCTTCAATACCCATTTTATTCAGTGTTTTGATCATAAATGGGTGTTGTATCTTGTTGAATGCTTTTTCTGCATCAATTGTGATAATCATGTGGTTTTTATCCTTTGTTTGGTTTATGAGCTGGATTACATTGATTGATTTGTGTATGTTGAACCATCTTTGTGCCCCTGGGATGAATCCCACTTGGTCATGGTGAATAATCTTTTTAATGCATTGTTGTATTCTGTTAGCTAAAATTTTATTTAAGATTTTTGCATCAGTGTTCATCAGTGAGATTGGCCTAAAGTTTTCCTTTTTGGTATTGTCTTTCCCAGGTTTTGGTATTAGGGAGATATTAGCTTCATAGAATGAGTTGGGTAGTATTGCCTCCTCTTGAATTTTTTGGAGCAGTTTGAGGAGGATGGGCGTTAGTTCTTCTTTGAATGACTGGTAGAATTCATTGGTAAAGCCATCTGGTCCAGGCCTTTTGCCTTTGGGCAGGTTTTGGATAATTGTTTCAAGTTCTGTACTGCTGATTGGTCTATTGAGGTTATCCAAATCTTCTTGGTTCAGTTTAGGTAAACTATATGTTTCTAGAAAATTGTGCATTTCCTCTAGAATTTCAAATTTGGTAGCATAGAGTCTTTCATAGTAATCTCTTATGATTGTTTGTATTTCTGCAGTATCAGTTGTGATCTCTCCCCTATTTTCCCATATTCTGGAAATGTGAGATTTTTCTCTTTGTCCTTTGGTGAGCCTAGCCAGTGGCTTGTCAATTTTATTGATTTTTTTCAAAGAACCAGCTCTTTGTGGCATTAATTTTATCTATTGTTTTTCTGTTCTAAATTTCATTAAAGTTTTGTTTGATTTTTATTAATTCTTTTCTTCTGCTGGCTTTGGGGTAGCTCTGCTCTTCTTTTTCTAGTTCTATGAGATGTGAGGGTGTTTACTTGTAGTTTTTCTTGTTTCTTGAGATAGGCCTGTAATGATATAAATTTCCCTCTTATTACTGCTTTCACTGTGTCCCAGAAATTTTGGTACATCGTGTTTTTATTGTCATTCGTTTCTACAAATTTTTTATCTCTTGTTTTATTTCCCCTTTGATCCAGTCATTTTTTAATAGCAGGTTGTTCAATCTCCACATATATGTGGTTCTCTCTGCAATTGATCTTTTGCAATTGATCTCTAGTTTCAGTGCTCTGTGGTCTGAGAATGCACTTGGTATGATTTGAATGTTCTTAAATTTGGCCAGGTTGGATTTAAGTCCCAGGATATGGTCTATCCTTGAAAATGTTCCATGTGCACTAGAGTAAAATGTATAGCCCTGTGTTGCAGAATAGAATGTCCTATAAATGTCAATTATGTCCATTTCCTGTAATGTATCATTTAGAGCTGCAATTTACTTATTTATTTTCTGCTTGGATGATCTGTCCAATGTTGTCAGGGGGGGTGTTTAGATCCCCTACTATAATTGTATTTTTGTCAAATTCTCCTATAGATCTGTTGTAGTTGCTTTATAAATTTTGGTGCTTCCTAATTGGGGGCATATATATTGATGAGTGTCATGGTTTCTTGGTGTATTGTCCCTTTTATCAAAATAAAATATGCATCTTTATGTCTAGTTATTATTTTTATCCTGATGTCTATTTCATCAGAAATCAGTATGGCCACTCCTGCTTTTCTCTGACTGCCATTTGCCTGGAGTATTGTTTTCCATCCTTTTACCCTGAGGCTATGTTTGCCTTTGTGGCCGAGGTGTGTCTCTTGTAGGCAGCATATGGTTGGATTTTGTATTTTAATCCAGTCTGCTGCTCTGTGCCTCTTTATTGGTGAATTCAGTTCAATTACATTCAGGGTGATAATTGATATATGAGGATATCCTGTATCCATTTCTTCTTTCCTTTTTATTTTTTTGTTGTCCCCACTTTTCTCCATTTATTTTGATTTCTTGATTCAGGCTGAATAGCCTCCTTCAGTATTTCTTGGAGTGCCGGTTTTGAGCTGGAGAATTTCCTCAGATTCTGTGTATCTGAAAAGGCCTTAATTCCTCCTTCATATCTAAAGGCTAATTTTGCTGGTTAATTCTTGGCTGGATATTTCTCTCTTTTAATATTTTGAAGATTGGGCTTCACTCCCTCCTGGCTTGCAGAGTTTCTGCTGAGAAGTCTGGTGACAGCCTGATAGGTTTTCCTTTGAAAGTTATATTTTGTTTCTCCCTGGTAGCCTTGAGGATTCTTTCTTTGTCATTGGTTTTTGTCATCTTCAGAACAACGTTCCTTGGAGAAGATCTGCTAGATCCTAAGTAGTTAGGGCTCCTGTTTTCCTCTTGAATTTGGGGTTCTAGTTCTTTCCATAGGTTAGGAAAATTCTCATCCACTATTTGTTTTAGTAGGCTCTGAGAAGATTTCATCTCACTTCCTTCTGGTACCCCTATTATTCTAATATTGTTCTTTCTGACAGAGTCAGAGAGTTCTTGTAGGGCTCTTTCATTTCTCTTGATTCTCATTTCCCTTTCTTCTTCCCTCTGTGATATTTCCATGTTTCTATCTTCGATTTCATTCATCCTTTCCTCTAGCTGGTCAGCCATGTTTCCTATGCTGGTCAGTTCTTTTCTCAGCTCTCCCATGATGCCTTTCATTTCAAGGAGTTCCTTTTGTTTCTGCTCTAGCTTCTCAATTTTATTGGTAAAGTACTCATTTTGCTCAGAAAATTTCTTGTTGATGTCATTTAACTGTGTCTGGGTACTTTGCCAGCATTTACTGAGCTCTCTGAGTGTCTTAAGTATTGCAGCCGTGAATTCTGTTTCACTTAGATTTGATTCCAAGTGTGCAAGCTCCTTTACTAAAAAATGCCCCTTGTTCTTCTGGAGGGGCTTTGGATTCTGCGGTGTGCATTGTGTTTGATGTGGTTCTTTTTGCTTCACTCATGAGTATGTTCTCCCTCTGGGGGTTTGCCTATCAGATGTGCTTGTCTTTATTTTTTCTTTTGGGCTAAATTGTGGGAGGAGAAGATTTTGGGCGAAGGTTGGGGGAAGCAGACAACTTCTGTGCCCTGGGGCACTTCAGGTTGCAGTCTTAGCTGTTAGAAAGCAGGGTAGTGAGGGTGTGGCCAGAGGTGAGGGCATGTGAGTAGGAGCTAGGGCCGGCCTGAGACACAATAGCAGATTTCTCTTTTAGCAGGGAGGCTGGTGGTTCAGTGTGGGAGGGGCGCAGGAGATCTGGTCTTTCTCTCCTCCGCCTGGTTGCCCCTCCTTCAATTGTGTGTGTGAGCCACGCCCGCAGGGTAGCATTGTGGATGAGCTGGGGCTTGGCAGGGGCCCAGTTGGACACACGGGAGGGGGTACAGCTGCGACCCGGTTAGAGGTGCACCCAAAGCCAGGTTGTCTGAATAGGTGTAGGTGCTGTGGCGGCCCAGTCGGCAGCCCAGTCACGCATGTGCGAGTTCGCACTGCTGAGGCCTGGTGGGTGGGCGCCGAAAGCCCTGGGCTCACAGGCTGCAGCTTGATCAGCAGCCGCTCTAGGCTTGAGGCTCTGTTGAGACCACTGGATTCACTCTAAGCACGTCTAATGCAGCTGTGTTTATTGAAGCCCCAGCCCTCACTCCAAGAGCCCTGTCTTCAGAAGGTGCTCCCTCACAGTCAATCTCCTCCGTAAATCAGGGGTGCCAAGCTGCTGTGGGCTGATTCCCTGCTTTCACCCCACCCGCCGGGAAGTGCAGCCGCCCTGCTCCACAGTCCCTGTTCCACTTTAGGCTCCGTGATCTGATTAGGGCACTGCGTGCTGTCCCCTGAGTTTGGATGTTAAATTGTCCACAATCTTGAGGGGCTTCCACGCTCCCTAGGTCTCGGCTTCCAGCCCGCCCTCGATGCAGCTCCACTTTGACCATAGTCCCCCAATTCCCCTTTGTTTTTGCCAGCCCCGGGCCACGCTCCAAGTCCCTGTCCCTAAACTGCTGCTTCCCCTTCCCTCTCCCGCTCTCCCCTTTTTCCTCTAACCTTTGGGTGTTGTTCTGCATTGTGTGGTTCCCTTAGTTGAGGTTGCTTTTCAGGGTTTCCCCTGTGGATTCCCATCTGTTCACAAGTCCCTTCCAAGGCAGTTATCGGTGTTCTCCTCTCATGCCGCCATCTTTTTTTCTCCCTTGAACTACATAGACTTCAATCTCACAGGCCTACAAGTTGGTGATTAGTATGTCCCACTGAAGCCTTGTCCTCAAGTCTCCAGAAACCCATCTGGGCCCTTTGGATGCTCCATCTGAAATTAGCTCACGTTTCAGTGCTCAGGACTTCCAGAGACGCCCATCTAGCTGCTGTGATCTAAGATTTGGGTTTTCATGTCATGAATATTAATAAAAACAAGGAATGCAGGACTTGAGGCAGGGCTGTTTCAAAATAAGTCCCAAGGTGTCTCCTTTTCTTATGCATGATTTTTATCTCCATTCTCTTTTGGAAATTTAAATTTTTACTTCCTCTCTTTTTATGGTTTTGTTTTCCCAACTTTTCTCCATTTATTTTGACTTTTTGTTTTAGGTTTTATATCCTCCATTATTTCCTGAGATGCTGGCCTTGTACTGGAGGATTCCCTCAGCTTCTGTATGTCTGAAAAGGTCTTTATTACTCCTTCATATCTAAAGAATAGCTTTTCTGGGTAGATTATTCTTGACTAGTAGTTTCTCTCTTTTAATATTTTAAATACTTGATTCTACTCCCTTCTGGCTTGTAGAGTTTCTGCTGAGAAATCTGATGATAGCCAGATGGGCTTTCCTTCAAAGTTTATATGTTTTTCCCCTGGCTGCCTTGAGAATGCCTTGTCTTTGGTTTTTGACATCTTCAGTATAATGTGCGTTGAAGAGGGTCTGCTAGAATTCATAGCTAATGGTCCTGTTTTCTTCTTGAATTTGGGGTTCCTTTTTTTTTCCACAGGTTTGGAAATTTCTTGTCTACTATTTGTTTGAGTAAGCTCTCTGTAGAATTCTATTCTGCCTCTTCTGGTGTTTCCGTTATTCTAATGTTGCTATTTCTAATTGAGTCAGATAGTTCTTGCAGAATTATTTCTTTTGACTCTCAAATCTCTCTCTTCTTCCTTCTGTTACATTTTCATATTTATATCTCCTATGTCACTAATTCTTTTCTCTATCTGGTTGGCCTTGCTTTCAATGCTAGGTATTTCATTCTTCATTTTTTTAATTGTATTGTTTATCTCCAGAATTTCTAGTGGTTTTTTTTTTTATAGTTTCAATTTCTTTGTTAAAATGTTCCTCCCCTCACCCCAGATTTTCTTTATGGAATCATTTAGCTGCATCTGAGTACTCTGTTAACATTCTTTAATCTCTATGAGGGTTTCCAGAACTGCAATATTGAATTCTGTATCATTTAGATCATATATTTCCAAATCTATAAGTTCCTTTTCTGGAGATTTTTCATTTTTTTCTGAGTAGCTTTGATCCTCAGGGTACTCATTGCTGTTGATATGTTTCTTTCCCTGGGTGTAAGGACTTTTTCTCTGGCAGATATGAAGAGGTCTTTCTTTTACTTTTCACTTGGTGTTGCTACAGTGTCTTACCATATTTTCTGGTGGTTATTTGGTCTTCTCTGGGAGCTTTCCTGAAAAGTGGGCTTTTATTCTTTTACCCAATCACCTTAGTCTCAATGCACCTCCTCTTTGGGAAAATGTGGTGGGCGATGATATTCAATGCTTCTGAGATCAGTACAGGCAGAAGCACAGAGCCCCCCTCCTGTTCCCTGCAGTTTCCCTGAACACCCTTGCTGGTTTCCGCAGGGGTGGGGTTTGTTGGGAAAAGCACAGGTTTGTTTACAGCCCCATGTAATGGTGGTTTTCTGTTTGCAGCTGGCTATAAGCAGTCAGTGGGTGGAGTTGGAGGCCCAAGCTTTGGGAGAGAGTTAGGGGAAGCAGCCAGGCTGTATCTATAATTTCTATCTGGCAGTGAGGGCAGTGCAGGTTTTAGGTTTTGTGTGTCTTGAGGTCATACCCCTGGGTGCTGACATTGCTGTAACACCAGCCTGTCTCTCCACCAGGAGTATACTGGGCCAAGGCAGGCACATGCTGTGAGCTCCACCTGTCTCTTTTCTCTGGAGCCCACATTTCACCCAGGATTGTGTGTTGTTCTGTTCAGCATTGCATGGCTGTCAGTTCTTAGTCTCAAGCTCACCCAAAGATGATTTGTGGTCAAGTCAGTGCTGCTGGGCCTGTTGGCTCCCGGCTGTAAGTGCTCTGCTGGGTTCCTATTTTCTATCAGGGTAGTTTAGTACATGTTTGTTCAGGCCCTGAACAAAATGTAGGGTGTAGCACTCTGGTTGGGGCCTTAGCACACCTTGGCTCAGGCTCTGGCTTTAACTCATCCACAGCCTCATGGGGCTTCAGTCACCTGTGACTCTGCTCTGTCCAGGCTTCTGCCCATGTGGTTCTTAGCCTTCAGCCAGCCTGGGATTGTGGTGTGCTTTGGCCTGTGTTCCAGGGCCCCTGCCTCATTTCTTTTTCTTTGTGTTTTTTTTTTAAGATTTATTTTTATTGATTTTGTCAGACAGAGAGAGACAGAGACAGAGAGAGACAGGCAGAGGGAAACAGAGAGAAGGGGGAGGGCCCAGAGCAGTCTCCATAGTTGCACATCATCAATTTTCAACATGATTTCATTCCATAGGTGGGCAGGAGCCGTGCAGGGCCGGAACTTGGGCTGGGGGCCTCCTGCATGGAAGGCATGGCTCCTCGAGTCAGGGGTGAAACGGAAGGGTGAGAACTGAACTGGGGGCCTCCCGCATGGGAAGCACACCTCAGTTCAGCATACAGGTCCACACGGGCTGGGGCCAGGTTTCAAACCTCAGTCCTTGGAGCTGCAAAGTGAGTACTTAACCCACTGAGCCATCCTAGCGTCCCCTTCTTTCCTTCTCTTCTTCTTCTCTTCTCTTCTCTTCCCTTCTCTTCTTCTCTTCTCTCTCTTCTCTTCTCTTCTCCTCTTCTTTCTCTTCTCTTCTCTTTTAGAAATATACTTGGGAGAGATCCAAGATGGTGGCATGAGAAGAGAACACCGATAACTGCCTGGGAAGGGCCTTGTGAACAGAGGGGAATCCACAGGGGAAACCCTGAGAAGAAACCTCAACTAAGAGAACCACACAACACGGAACAACACACAAAGGTTAGAGAAAAAAGGGGAGAGCGGGAGAGGAAAAGGGAAGCAGCGGTTCGGGGACAGAGACTTGGAGCGTGGCCCGGGGCTGGCAAAAACAAAGGGGGATTGGGGGACTGCGGTCAAAGTGGAGCTGGATCGAGGGCGGGCTGGAAGCCGAGACCTAGGGAGCGTGGAAGCCCCATAAGACTGTGGACAATTTAACATCCGAACTCAAGGGACAGCACGCAGTGCCCTAATCAGATCACAGAGCCTAAAGTGGAACAGGGACTGTGGAGCAGGGTGGCTGCACTTCCCGGCGGGCGGGGTGAGAGCAGGGCACCAGCCCACAATGGCTCAGCACCCCTGATTTACGGAGGAGATTGACTGTGAGGGAGCGCCTTCTGAAGACAGGGCTCTTGGAGTGAGGGCTGGGGCTTGAGTGGGCATAGCTGCATTGGATGTGCTTGGAGTGAATCCGGGAGCGTAGAGCAGCTGCTGTCCGAGCTACGGCCTGTGCACGCAGGGCTTTTGGCGCCCCACCCACCAGGCCTCCGCAGCGAGGCTACCAGCGTGCAACTGGGCTTTTGGCGC
>PVKE010047914.1:0-11764 GCA_004027555.1 Craseonycteris thonglongyai | reverse complement strand
GCAGAGAAGTGGTATAAACACCTTTACATGGTTGTCTTCCTCCTAAATTCTAACGTTAAAGGAAAATACACCCTTTTGTATTGTATTGAGTTCATTGGTTGTGTTACAGTTTTGCTACTGAGACATTATCACCCTTGCTAAGTCATAGCAGAGTCAGTAAGCCAAGATTATTCAAGAAAAAAATTATTCCAAGTGATTTTTTGAGGGAATTCCAGTGGGGGGAGCGAAGGAGACAAGTCCTGAGCAAGAAATAAGTTAGGGAACAAGAAATAAAGAAACCTTAAATTCTTATTCAAAGCCATACAAAATGTCTTTTTTTTTTTTTTTTGGTCTTATTGCCAGTTTCCATGGGTTCTGGCATTGTATAAGTTATAGCTTCAGTTTTTAACTATGTATGTTAAAATGATGAGTATCAAACTGTACCTCTTTATAAAATAAAGCTCTGTGCTTTCATATATGATTTTTAAAAGACATTCTCTTTTATTAATAGCTTTAGGTTATGCTTAGGGACTACTACTTAAACAAAAATACTATCACTGTTTATCCATTCGGCATGAAGTATAGATCTGCCTTCTTGTAAAATCCCCCTTCCCTCCATCCAGCCACCAGCAGCCCAGAGAGCATGAGCTGTGCCGGAAGTACCGTGTCAGCTTCCCTGGGCTGCCACGGGGGCCAGTGTCAATCCAGAGTTGAATCAGTAGAGGAATTGGCTCAGGAGTAGTTCTGAGTATACTTCTGTGATATGGTTCCTGGATATGGGATTTTATTCTTCCACTTTTCTAGAATGAGTGTGGCCTTAAAAAAAAAAATAGAGAAGTTGCATTTTAGTCCAAAACATGGCTGCCAATTGATTTAGATACTTAAGAGGAATCACAGGGCAGGAGCTCTGTGGTGCAGCCAGTAGCACAAGAAGGCTTCTCAGCATTTGTGGCCCATCCTGTAACTTAATTATTAGCTGTCTTTCATCCTGACCTATATTTGATGAAATAGTATGGCGGATACTTGATGGCTTACAACCTGCTGGGAAGTGATCAGTGGGTGGAGGTCCCCCTCTGATTCATGTTTTTCCTTCTGTCTTCCTTTGGACTTCCCCTTGGATGGTCATTGTACATCTGTATCGTTTCATGTCTGAATCCCCCACTTAACTGCAAACTTCATTCTTCTATCTCTTACCTCTGCCACAGAAACATTTCTTAAATGGATGGGTACATAATGCAAGGTGATCCCTCTGGAATGTGACTTTGGAGAGAAACCTTTTCTATGCAGGGTGGGTTATTGAGCAGGGGCTTGCTGCCTGAGGTACGTAGAAGCCAATACTATGACACTGGCTTTTAAGAAAAGAAAAAGCTTCATTGCAAAGTCATGCCTGGCAAGGCGAGGCAACAGGAGGCAGAGCTCAAATATGACTCCCCAATCCAGGGTTCAGAAGGAGTTTTAAGGAGTTGTGGAGGCAAGTTCCAACTGGAGGGCTTTGGAAGTTGTCCATTTATGGTAAGATAGGTCAGGGGCTTTGGCACTGGCTCTTCCTGGACAGTGGACACTTTGCCCTGAAAGGGTTCTGGCATTCAGGTTCTGGTCAGGTCCCAGGCCTTTGGTCCTTTTGGGGAGGCGAGACTTTGGTTCCAGGTGTTAATGGAGGGCAAAGGTCTCTCCTCTGCACATGCTTCAGGTGCATGACCTGCGGTTTTGTTCTGTTGTCCCTGAAAAACTACACAGTATCTTGTTAGAAACAGGATAAGGTCAGTTTGAGCTGGTTCTGCCGTTACATCTGTGAGACTTTTATTTGCTAAAATGAAATCATCCTACAAACCCAAATAAGATAGGCCCCCATTTATGCTTACAGTTACCTTCTTGTTAGGCTTAAAATGTCTGCTTTCAGGGACTCAAAACAGCAATGAATACTCTGATTTGCAAACATTTCATCATGGGTTACAGTTTCAGAGCCTTTCTGGAGAGATCAAAACTACATGTTTTCACCATCTCCTGGAGAGTCTGGTGGTTGGGAAATGACCTTCCTGCTCTCATTTGAATTCTGGCTGTTTGGAGATGGATCTTCTCAGAGCACCGTGATGGGAAGAGCTGGTCCTGAACTGTCTTGCCTTTGTTTCGAGGTCAGCTACGAGGAGAGGCAAGAATGGGAGCCTTGCTAATCCTAGTAGATCCCGGAGCTTGGGAGATGGCTCTGGACAGGAGTGAGGGGCTCCCTGTTTAGGGGGGACCACCTACAAAAGAGCCTTTATGCTTGACTGTCACCTTCTCGACTTCTGGTGGCTTGTGAGTTTAGCCAGGCCTGACACGCGAGGTAGGGATGGGCCAGGTGGAGCGCCTTCACCTGTGTGGTGCAGGTGCCCTTGGGCAGGCTCAGAAGAGCCCCTGTGATGTTGCATGGCCTGGCTGCTTGAGCTGGTCATAGGTGGTTTTGATATTGGAAATCTCTGCGCGTCTGGGTCATTACAGTCTCTGAACTCCAACTTCAGGCCAAGTTGTTGAGAGGCAGCTTTTTCCTTCAAGCAGGTAATGCTTTTATTGGGGAAGGCACTACACCTTTGAAAACAGAAGCAGACCTCACAGGTATGTGTGGCAGAGTGAGTCTCATATCTCATGCACCTAATGCAGAAGATGGGAAGAATGAGGCATGCCTGCTGTGCTCACTTGGGCTAATGGGAGACAGCAGTTCTCTGAGGCTGTTGCTTGACCTTTGGGTGTCACTCCTGGGGCTAAGAGTGTCTCTACCCTTAAGAAAACCCATTTCGTCTTTAGCTTTTCCCTGGACACACTGTAAGAATAAAGAGGTACAATCATTTCCAGACTTCTGGGTTACGTTTATCATTTATTGATATGTGAAAGTGGTGCAAGTAGGTCCTGACCACCTGTGTGGGCTTCGGCAGGATTTTCACATTAAACTCTACAGGTGAGAATTGATTATGGGTCCATACAAAGCTGTGTTTAGTTCTTATCCTCCAGTAAGGATGGGTGTCTGTGCTCTCCCACAACCATACACTGGCAGCTGCTCACACTGAAACCAATCAGGAGTGCTGTTCCTTTTTTTGTTTTCTGACCCCCTTCACACATATCACCCCCCATATCCCCAACCCCTGCCTCTGATAACCACCAATCTGTTGCCTTTATCTATGAACTTTTTGGTGCATGTGTGTTTTTTTAAGATTGCACAGGTAAATGAGATCATGTGGTATTTGCTTGTCTCTGATTCATTTCACATAGTATAATACCCTCTAGGTTCATCCATATTGTTGCAAATGTCAAGATCTCATTCTTTTTAATGTCTGAATACTATTCCATTGTATATACAAGAGTTGTCAAGAAAGTATCCAGCTACATAGTATGTAAAATAGAGGCATTTATGGCTGGATTTTTTTCCAGACAGCCCTTGGATATACTACCTTTTCTTTATCCTTTCATCTATTGATGGACACTTAAGTTCTTTCCATATCTTGACTATTGTGAATAATGCTGCAGTGAGCATGAGTGTACGTACATCTTTTTGAGTTACTGTTTGTATTTTTTGATAAATGCCCAGAAGTTGGATTGCTGGATCATGTGGTAGTTCTGTTTTTAATTTAAAATTTTGAGGAACATCCATACTGTTTTCCACAGTGGCTGCAGCAGTTTACATTTCCACCAGCAGTGCACGAGGGTTCCCTTTTCTCTACATCCTTGTTAACACTTATCTTACATCTTTTTGATAACAGCCATTCTAACCAGTGTGAGGTAATATTTCATTGTGGGGTTTTCTTTGTTGTTGAATTTGTTGGGGTGACATTGGTTGGTAACTATTACATAGTTTCCAGGTGTACAACTCTACATTACATCATCTATGCATTGCACTGTGTGCTCATGACCCAGAATCAGCTCTCCTTCTACCATCATATATTTGATGCTCCCTCCCAACTACCCCACTCCCTGTCCATTCTCCTTCCCACCTCCCCTTTTACCCTCGGGTAACCACCAAACTATTGACTGTGTCCGTGAGTTTTTGCTCCTTTGTCACTTTCAGTTTTATATTCCACATATAAGTGAGGTTGTATGTTTCTTGATTCTTTCAGTCTGACTTATTTCACTTAATAAGATGGTTTCAAGGTTCATCCATGTTGTCACAAATGTCTGTATTTCATCTTTTCTTATCACTGAGTAGTAGTTTATTGTGTAAATGTACCATAACTTCTTTATCTAGTCATCTATCAAAGGACCCTTTGGTTGTTTCCAGTACTTGACAGTGGTGGTTTTGATTTGCATTTCTCTGATGATTGGTGCCATTGATCACCTTTTCATGAACCTGCTGGCTGTTGGTATGTCTTATTTGGAAAAATGTCTATTCAGATCCTCTGTCCCAGATTGCTTGTTTATTTTTGTTATTGAATTGTATGAGTTCTTGATATGTTTTGGACGTTAACCTCTTATCAGATATATGGCTTACAAATGTTTTCTTCCACTTGGCATGTTGCCTTTTCATCTTGCTGACGGTTTCCTTTGCTGGGCAGGAGTCACCTTCTTTTCTCTGTCTGCTGTGATGCCTTCTGGGACTGACTTGATGAGTGCCCATCAACACTGTAAACCTTCCTCATGGCCTGCTTCACAATGGAAATCAGGCCTGAAAAGGGCATCTGTCCTCCCAGTGTTTAGACCTACTGTGATAATGAGCTTTGCCAACAAATGATGCTGCACCCCAGCGGGCCCTTAGCTATGTATCTCCAGGGCTCCTAACTGACCCCAAGCTTTCTCAGGTCCTTGAGGGATCATGAGAGTTTGAGTACCTGGAAGAAAGGGAGCCTATGGTTTTTGTGAGGGCACTCTCCCTGGATCACCAAGGGGTGCTCCCTCAATGTCCTATGGCCAAGGAGTCTGCGCCGAGGAGCCCTCAAAGGAGTCAGCCTTTCCCACACAGTGTTGCTGGGATCTCTGCAAATGTCCTATCTAAAGATACCGGTGGGTACATTACTTTTGCTAAGTTTAGAGCACCTTCCGTGGGTGGTATGAAATTAATTTCTGAGCCCATCTCAGTTTCAGGAAGGGTTTCCTTGCTCGGTGCTATGAGGATGATGATTGGATGATGACGGTGATGGTGGTAAAGACTAACACAACCCAGCTCCCTGGAGTGGAGGTGGTGGTCATGGGGCAGGAAGCTGCAGGGGGCTTCTTGTCTGCTCTGTGCTGACTTGCTCACCAGGCCATTTTCCTTTCTGCTTTCTCTAAGAGGTCATAAAATGACTTGTACTGAATAAAATGAGCTACCTAAGCAAGTCAGATTGCTTTCTGTAAGTTTAATAGAGTTGGGCAACATGTCTGAACATAGTAGATATTTTATGGTTTCTGTGATTTGATTTAAGTGGGAATGTATGTAAATTTAACTTAGAGACCCTTAATGTATTAATTAACAATGAAAGAAACAGCACATCCTGTTTCCTTGATGATATTGAACTTAGGCATTTATTTTTGTATAGCCCATAGCTGTTATAGTTTTGATAACAATGGCATTTTGACAAAAATACTTTATCAGAAATTACAATTCACATATGTTTACCTTTAACAAGTAGACAGCCAGATATTTCTCCAGCAAAAGGGTTGACTTGGAAACAACAAAGAATTGTCATTCTGGACATGCGGTCTAATGGAGAACTATGAGCAAATCCAGACAACGAAGGAGAGGAATGTTCTTTTATGGAGGAAAGTTGAAGTTCAGAGGGACTATTATAAACAAAGAGTTCATTGGAGGAAATTGGGATTTCAAAGTGTAGTGGTTTTTCATTGGCTGAGCCATTGCCATGCAAGCAGAAGATTCTTCTTCCTGCTGGAATAGTAGAGGAGAAAAACTTCCTGTTGGAGATACAAAGTACATCGCTTCCTGTTTAGGTAATTGATGATGAGTGGTCAGATGTGAGAGCTCACCCTATTGGCCCTCTCAAATCCAATATAAATGTGGTTGCTGTTTCATTAATCCTAACACATTTTTTAAAGTTTTGGTAGGATATAAGAAGTTTTATAGTATGGTTCGGGGATGGCAGCGGGGTAAAGCAGACAGGATTGAATTCAGAATACCCGGATTCCAAGACAGGCCTTTGCCATTAACAAGTGTTGTAATTTCACACACACCTTTTACCATGGTTGGCTCTTATTTCCTTTTGTGAGGATGAGTGGAGTGATATTTTCTGAGGATTGGTCCCACTCCAAATCTGAGGTAGTTATTTATTCATTAAACAAATATTTGTTGAACACTATGTGCCAGGCCCTAGGGTGAAAGTGGCAAAGAAGCCCAATCAATTGTCCTCAGGAAGCTCACATTTATTTTCCAAGTGGGCAGAGAGACACTGCGTCCTTACTCTCAGAAGGCGACCTGGGGTCACGTTCCTCCATTCAGAGAGGAGCGATGAGATGCATTCTCTCATCAGATAGCAGCCCCTGCTGGCTGTAGCCCACACTGGCTTTGGGCCTTGGAGGCAGCAGATAAACAGGAGCACTGTGCCTGGTCCCCTGATGCCACGTGGCTAGTTCTGCAACCGAAGTGTTCCCAAGTGTGGGGAGGGTGGGAGTCTCTATCCTGTCTTATTTCATTGAAGTCCCACTTTTATGTAGCCTCCTTCCTATTCAGCTTATCTCTTCCTGAGTGATTTACAGAGTTTGAACAGCTCACCAGATTTTTGTTGGTTGCATATTTGTCTGGTTGAATGTCCTTTTATCTCCTTGCCATATCTATATCTTATCTGTAGCCTGAGTTTTTGTCATCCTTGAACAAAATGATGCAATTTACTGTTAGTTACTGTGCATATGCAGAGAAAATCAGATGTGCATTGAATTGAAATACTCTTCCCCACCAAAGATGATTTTCCCATGCTCTGTGTGTTATGGCTTCTTTCTGTCTTTCTTTCTGTCTTCCTTCTTTCCTTCCTCCCTCTCTTCCCTCCCTTTCTCTTTCTTTCAAGGACACTCGGCGCCTGGGCTTGCAGGAACTGTTAGGACTCATGTCCATGGTGGGACAGTAAAGTACATCACAACGCAGAACAGATGGTGCTGTTTCCTTCTCACCATCTATTATTTTTGCAGAACTGCATGGGAGGCATTTCCTGTTGGGGAATAACATCCAGGGCTCTCTGGGCTTGTTTTGTCTGGACCTGTGGGAGTTTTGTCCTGGTGATGCCTCCTGGGGGCTCACCCAGACTCAGAGCCTGGCTCACCAGTAGCCTCTTCAGGGTATGTGGGGCCCAAACACACTCCAAACTGGGATGAAAGCATGGCTTGCTTTCTCCAAGCTGCCATCTCTTTCACAGATTGGAGACATTCTACTGGTGTTTTATATGGATGCAATTGTGAAAACCTCATTTTGTGGTCCCATAAAATACATGAAAGTACAGAGAACTGAATCATAACTCCTTCTTTGCTTGTGGTAAAACTGTGCCTTTCCAGGGAGATTTTGAGCTGAGTTTCCCCTGTTTCCCAATCAAAGGCTTCCTTATGGCCTGTTTGGTCGCGTGGTTTGGAGCAAGAGGAAAAGTTTATATGCACGGCATTTCCAATTAAATAACTCCGAGGCCGAGCAGGATGGAGAGTGTTTCTCTTTATCAGCCATCTGGATGGAATGTGCTGATGAGTCAGCTGGCAGTTAGCACCAAGTGGCAGGATTCTCAGGCATCCAAGTTTCTTCAGCACATCTGCTAATGCACTGAGTCACCCAACATCTCATCTGCAGGAAAGGCTGCTCATGCCATCGGCCTCAGCACTGGGCATTCTTGTTTCTGAAAAACAGCTCTCAGACATCCCTTTGATTCAAATAAGCAAACAGGCACATCAGAACCCTCTGTTCATTATGCAGTTATCTTAACTGTTCTTGTCGTCTATAGTTGTCTCCCATTTTCTGTGGCTGGGTGTATAACTAAAAAGCATTTAAACATATTTATTGCAAATCTAACTTCTGTCATCCTTGATGAATGAAATATATGAAAACTGTCTTTGCTTGTGTGACTTCCCCCTGCCCCCTCTTCCTGTCCTAGCAATGTTGTTCTAAACAAGGAGAACTGCTCACGGTTCTGTCTGCATGTCCGTCTGCGTTGCTGGGGCCTGCTGATGGACAGTAGTCCTTTAGAGTGTGGTGTGGCCTTCCTCTAGGCAAGGGCTCTTCCTCTTCCTCTCCTTTACTTGAAACGAGGAGGCACAGCTGCCCAGGTAAATCCTGGCTGGGGTGCTGGACCATTCCTAGCTTCAGAAGTGGTCTCCTTAGTTTCTTGTCCCAGCACTGAACCTCTGGTGGTATATATTACAGAAGAGCATTGCCTTTGGGGAGGCTAGTATTTCTTTTATAAAAAGGATATGCGAGTTCAAAGTCATTGCTTGGCTGTGGGTATAAATGTAGGTACTGCACTTGCCATTTAATATATTGTTGTGTGTTTATTTATACAGATGTCAGCAAGATTGCACTAAAATGCCATCATCCCTGGTGATAAGATTTCAGTTGGAAATTATCTGGTGGAAGTTTTAGGGTTATGAGATGCAGAAATTACCCCCCTTTGTGCTTCCCTAGGTAGGGGATTAAATATAATCAGGGCACATCCATGCAAATTAAAAACATTTCTCAAATAATTATTAATATAAATGGAATGTTAAATGAGGAAATACACTATGCTTGGTCAGAGTTGGTCATCTCTGGGTGGTGGTACTTAAGGGGAATTTTCATTTTCTTCTTCATGTTTTTTAAGTTTATTTAAGTTTAAGTCTATTTAAGTTTCCACAGTGAGCATGTATTATTATTATTATTGTTTGAATTCAGAATTTAAAAATTTGCAGTGTTTTAGAGCTCTAGAATCTTTTTTTTACACTTGGTCTTAGCCAAAAGGCCAAGAAGCAATCTAGAATCTTTTTAAATTTGTTTTCCTTCATGGAAATCAAATACAGACTGAGCCACAGATTTCAGAATTACAGAATTGGAGAACTGTAAAGAACCTTAAAGATTCCAAGTAACCAGAACCTGTAATTCAGCTGAGAGGTGGCAGCACCTATACTTGAGTTTTCTCCTTTTGATTCCAGCTCCTGTGCCCTTCCCATCACCTGTGACCTGGTTATCTGTTGTGTGACTACTTCAGATAAAGGTGGGATAGTTTGGGATAATTTAGACAAATGCCATCGCTTTTTATTGTCTTTACAGTTAAGGCCACACTCACAGAAAATGTTTAAGACCAAGGCTTGGCAAACCAGGGCCCATGGACCAGACTCTTGTTGTGGAAATAAAAGTTATTGTTTATGGAACATAGCCACGCCCCTTCGTGCGTGTGTCCTCTATGCTGCTTTTGCTCTCTGACAGCAGAGGTGACCAGTTGCAACAAAGGCCACATGGCCTGCGAAGCTGAAAGTGTTTACTATCTGGACCTTTCAGAACAGTGTGTTGATGCCTGTTAAGACTCATACGGTGGTAGAATGTTAACTGGAGACCTGTAACAAAGACCACAGATGTAAGGATGGGGCGTATACTCTTTGGAGTAAAACTGTCCAGGGGGAAACAGAGCCTCGTGGTAGCTTGCCTGTGCTGATTGGGATGATCTCAGTTTAGGCGCCCCTTGGCCAAAGGAATGAGGTGGGGATGGAAAGCGACTACAGTCCTCGGGAGTGGATATTAAAACTCAGCTCTTTTGCTGTGTTGCTTCATCTGGAATGTTTTCATTAGGAATGTAGAGTCTGATGTGGGCCAGTTCTTATGCCCTTTAAAGCAGATGTCAAGTTCAGGCAGTGGACGCTGAGTACTGGCCTCTGGCCTCTGCAGTGGAAAACCATTTGGGCTTAATTCAGGTGAAATATCAGAAGACAGCCAGGCAGTGTAGACTGATAGGCTGCTCCTGCAGTGTCCCCACCACCTGCTGCCTGTGTGCAGCTGTCCCAGGTGTCCTTGGAATAGGAGGACCATGCACGTGGCAGGGCCTCCCCACCAGAGACTGCTGCATGCCCGGCAGTCCCCTCAGCCATCTTAGTGTCCAAGAATGAGTGCACGTTTGTAGTTTTCTGTGACCGGGCAGCCCCTGCAGAGAGAGAGAGAGAGAGAGAGAGAGAGAGAGAGAGAGAGAGAGAGAGAGAGAGATAGAGAGAGATATCAAGTTGCTTTATTTTGGCAGAGGGAGAAGAGGAGCAAACATTTGGGTATACTTCCTGTGTATCAGTCAGGGTGCTGGATACTTTTTATTTCAGTTCTTTTTTCCTTCACCGTACCTCAAAGCAATTGATAGCTAATATCTCCCTCCACATTGTAGCTGGGGTGCTGGTGGGGTGCTGAAGCTTAGATGTTAGGCATCCAGGACATATTCAGTCAGCTAGTGAGTGGCCCAGCCAGAAGTTCAACTCAGTCCTGTGGTCCTGCTGCATCACATGTGTACAGTCTGAAATTCCCTCGGTGTGGCAACAGTGTTCATAACCAGAAGGGCAGAAGCCCGGACTCGGAATTGTTTGATCAAAACTGGGAAGATGAACAGTTAATAAATGCCATTTATTTGGAATGTAAAAATTTTCCAGGATGAGGTTTATGAGCTGAGGTTGGGGATTTTAATAGTGTCTTCAGATTAAAAGTTGGGAAATTGGCCTTGTTGTGTGAAATTACTCCCTGGAGATGTGCTGAGGAGACCCTGTGAGGTCAGGAGCTCAGATGGCATGTTTCAGGTTCTCTCTTTCTCTCCACATATGTGACTGTCTTTTGAGCTTGTTCAACACTGATGTCATCTAATAGGGAGATTCCTTTCAGTTGTCTAAAAGGTAAGGTGACCAGATTTTAACATTGGTAAAGCGGGACACCATTGATTGGGGGGGAGGGGGTTCTTGATTAAAAATTTGGTCTATCTCCTGCCATTCCCTAGCTTGTCGTGCATTCTTTCCAAAAATCGGGACTTTTTTAAAACACCACGGGACACAGGACAAATTGTTAAAAATTGGGACTGTCCTGCCAAAAAGCGGGACGTCTGGTCACCTTGCTAAAAGGGGATATCCTCATATTTGGAAGATGGTTGCCACCTCGTTCCAAAATAACTGTAGTTGTGTGATTGTCTTTGGTCTTCCTTGAGTACCCTTTGAGTCTGATAATAAAAACCTGTACGTACAGTATTTTGGGATGCCTGTGAGAAATGCTTTCATGCCTGCTTGTAGTTCGTCCTGGCCATCCTGCTGCAGGCCTGGGGCCTGCTGACCGTCCAGACTAGGAAACTGAGTCCTCAGTTCCAGAGTCAGTGCTGAGGCCAGTGTGGTGCCTCGGAACATGGAAATTCTCTGTGGCTTCACCTAGTGCTTGCATTTTATCATTTCCCCCTTCTCCTTCCTTTCGGGGCTCTATCTTTGCATAACTTAATCTTTTTAAAATTTTTATTGTTAAATTTGTTGGGGTGGCATTGGTTAGTAAAAATTATATAGGTTCCAGGTGTACAGTTCTATTACATCGTCTATGTGTTGCATTATGTGCTCACCATCCAGAGTCAGTTCTCCTTCTATCACCATATATTTGACTCCCCTTTCTTCCTCTCCCACCCCCCTACCGCTTTCCCCACCCCCTTCTTGCCTTTCCACCCCCACCCCCCATTACCCTCAACCTAACCACTAAACTATTGACTGTGTCAATGAGTTTTTGTTTCTTTGTGGCTTTTAGTTTTATATTCCACATATGAGGGAAGTCACATGGTTCTTAGCTTTTTCTTTTTTTTTTTATTTTATTTTTTTTTTTAATTTATTGTTAAATTTGATGAGGTTACATTGGTTGGTAACAATTAGACAGTTTACAGATGTACAAGTCCAC
>PVKE010047913.1:0-11765 GCA_004027555.1 Craseonycteris thonglongyai | reverse complement strand
ACTTCTTAATTTAAATAGAATTATTGTTATTCCTAATATATTTGTAATACTGTCCCTTATTTTTCTCTCAGTGTAATGACCGCAGTTTAGAGATCTGTTGCTGAGAATGCTCACTTATCAAGTAAATAGATAGGTAAGAAAAGCAATTTAATTTAAAACAAAGAAAAGGTACTTACATTTTAAACAGAAGAAAAATTGAGACTCAACGTGGTCACTGAGGATAAATAATATTGATTGATAATAATACTGTTAATACAAAAGAAAAGAAGCTACCGTATGACACTACCAAATATTCAAGCTAACTGACTGTGTTCTTCGATTAGTCGAGTCGTAACTGTTGCGTTCACGCGTTGCATCCGGTGACAAGTGTAACACATAAGTCAAAATGTGTTGTCTGGGTGGGCGGAGATCACAGTGTCAGGCTGTCAGAATTCTAGGAATTTATGACCTTGGCAAATTCCCAGAATGCATTAAACTCTTGTTAGAAAGTTTTGTCTTCTACAATCGCTTCAAAGTCCATGGTACACGGAATTCCACCCCAGACATTGCCAGCGATGTACAATCGACCAAAATTGGCCTCGCGAATTCCACCCCAGACATTGCGAGCAATCGACGATCGACCAAAATTGGCCTCGCGATCGACCGGTCGACTGCGATCGACTTGTTGGCCACCCCTTGTTATAAGGATGTAGAGTATAATATGAGAATATAGTAAATAATGTTGCCACAGCTTTATGTGGGCTCAGATGGGTACTAGATTTGTTGGGGTGATGGGAGGAGAACAAAAGGGGTGAGTAAAAAAGGGAAAGAAATCAAGAAGTACAAATTCATAGTCACAAAATAGTCCCAGGGATGTGAAGTACAGCATAGGCCATACAGTCAGTAACATTATAATAACTATATACGGTGTCAGGGGGAAATCAGATGTATTAGAATGAGACTTTTGTACATTATATATGTGTCTCATCACTATGCTACACACGTGAAACCAATATAATATTGTATGTCAAATGTAATTTAAATAAATAAGTACCGTATTTTTCGCTCCATAAGATGCACCTGACCTGCCTGGACCCTCTCTCCTTCCATGCAGTCCCTGCTTTCTGATCTGGCTGCAGGCTTCCCCATGGCATCATTAAGGTCCCCAACGTGCACTCTTCTTTTCAGTATTCGCTCCATAAGATGCACACACTTTTCCCTCCGCTTCTTGGGGGGGAGAAAGTGCGTCTTATGGACTGAAAAATACGGTAAATTATAGACATGCACTCCTGAATCTGCTTAGTTGTGTGTATTATACATCATAAAGCATATAAAGAAAATAGAAATTTAAAAGTGAGAAAGTAAACAGGCAATGGAAAAGGAGTTCTGCTATTTTCTTCCTGCACCCCAATGTGCACACACCACCTTGGAGATCACTGAGTGGGAAGATCTTCAATTTAATCTGTTTATTTGCTTAAAAAGAGACCATGTCACTTTCACAATACCTTCAAATAGCTCCTGACAGAGTCCTCAGTCAGTAAGTACAACTTCCAACACTCTTATACCCTTCCAAGCATTTCAAATTGGCTTCTGCAGAGGACTGCTGACCTCTGTGCCACACAGCTAGCTGATTGTTACATGGTTGGTATGTTGTCTATTGACTTTAGATTGTTGGAGCCTATAGACAAGAGGCAGGCCATTAATCTGTCCAGCATTTAGCATACTGCTAGCCTTTATTGTTAGAGGCCACAATGATTTGTAGACCAAACACTGGCCCTGGAGTCAGAAAACCTAGGTTTTTATCCTTCCTCTGCCCTCTGCTTAGTTGTGTGACCTTGGGCATGCCAATTTATCTCTATAAAGGAAGGCACAATGTGCCACAGGAGGCAGTGTGACCTTGCAGAAGAGACACAGGCCCTAGAATCAGCCAGAACTGTCTCAAAGCTCAGTGTTGGTTCCCACTTGGGTGCAGTGCAATTTGAGACAAGTTTATCTTCTCTCAGCTTTTGCTTTCTCATTTTTAACTGGGGGATGATACTAATATCCATCTGACAGGCTTGTGAAATTCTGTGAAAGTTACTAGAATAGTACTCAGTAAATTTTTGCTGAATATAATTTGTTTAAAGGTAAGCAGAATTGCTGAATGTCATAGTCCTCCAAAAGCATCTGTTCCAATCACTCTACCCATTCCATAGATGAGCATATTGAGGACAAAATCTGGGAAAGGGTCTTGTCCAAGGCCTACCCTGAGTTCTATCTCTTCTATAAAATCAGCAAATCTGGATCCTCATTAGAGTGCTACCATTATCTCCAGGTGAATTCACCCTGAGCACTTATTCACTTGTAACAGACATTTAATGGATATTTTTATACATATGAAGGAAGGGAAGGGAAGGTTGGAGAACATCCATGACACTAAACTAAGGCCCACAGGTCAGATAAAAATGTTTGGCTGTCCAGAAGTAATATGGATGACAATATAATGACTCACATACTAAGGATCAGGAATTACTCTAAGCACTTTTCATATATTAATGTATTTAATCCAACTTTTAAATGCCCATTTTATAGCTGAGGAAACTGAGGCTCAGAAATTGGAACTTTGAACTTGCCCAAGGTTATACAGTGGGAGAGCTAAAATTTCAACTGGGTAATTTGTCTAGGGCAGTGTTTCCCCAATTTGAGCGTGCAATGGAATCACCTTGAGAGTCTATTAAAACATAGGTGACAAGGTCCCACCTGTAGAGTTTCTGATTCAGTAGGTCTGAGATGGGGCCCAAGAATTTACATTTTTATTAAGTCCCCAGGGGATGCTGATGCTGCTGGTAGAAGGCCACACTTTGAACATCAATAGTATAAATTCTTCACTCTTAACTACTGTATTACACTATCCAGGTCATTCTCTTGTAAAATCCTTCCTTAATTGTCTCCTCCATAACCTTCAAGATACAACACTGATGCCTCCTTAAAACTTGCAGAGCACTTCATGATCTGATGTTATTTAACTTTCTAATCTCATTCCCTTCTGGTATCCTCCATACACCCTGTGTCCACCCTCCAAAGTTATTTTTCCATTCTAGAATGTATCAGACACTTTCTCTGGTTTCTAACTGCAATCTCTGTTCCTTCTCTCTAAGATACCTACACACTCACATGCTCCTACTGCCAATACTGGACAAACTTGCCATATTTTAAGATAAAAGATTCAACTCAAGCATTACCTTTTTTCAGAGGCCTTGCAGAATCATAACCCCATCCCAAGCTAGAGTGAGGGACTTCCTTGGGGCTCCCAGTTCTCTGGACTTCCCTCATTCATAGCTCTGTTCTCACTATATTGCAATTTTCTACACATTGGTTTCCCCTATAACCATGAGGGATCTGTTTTATTCATGTCAGTATTCCCAGCATCTGACACCTGGTAAATGTTCATTGAATGAATGTATAGGTGATGGTTGAGGAATATCTCATTAACCCAAATAACAATATTAAAAACTGCTGTGTGAAAATATGGAATCAGCTAATGTACACTGCCTCTTGCCCCAGTGGCACAGAGTTTATTGATCACTCTTTGTTCTATTGTCTGCCTTCCCCCTGGCCACCCCCATTTTGTCTTGAAGACACTGCCCATGTTCCTCTCAGGCCTACCTATCCAGTCCTTCTGCCCCAGTCTCTGACTGCCTACAGACTATCATGAAAGCTTCCCCCCTTTGCTGTGGTGAGAGAATTTTACATAGACACCCCTGTCTCTAGCAATACTGCAAGACTTAGTCAACTCCAATTATCAGGGGTGTGCTCCCCTTCCCTCAAAAGTAAGGAAGGTTGGAAATGGAAGGAAAGGTCTAGGGGCATCTAATCCTGGGTGATATGAATTTCACTCTCTTTCTGGATCGTGACTTAATCTCTTTAGGAGAGTCTTTTCAGGACTCTTAGAAAGTGGAACAGAATCTTCTTTCACGCCATATAAATCTCTAATTTTTTATCTTTCTGACACGAAATCAGATAATGACTGATGGTTCACCCTGTGATTTATAAATTCCTTACAGATTTAAGAAGTATATGACAAGTTTAATATTTATAACTTGCTTCTCCCAGAGGCTGGCTTCAAATTTCATCAAAAGAGTTGTGAGGCAGCCAAAGAAAACAGTAGGGGAAGTTATACATTGTAAACTATAAGTAGGAGATAGGGCCAACCAGCTCTTGTGGAACTTCAAATAGAGAGAGTCACTTAAACAAACAACAAAAACAACAAGTAGCAACAACAACAAACCCTGGGGAAGAGGAAGAATCTGATTTCCAGAGTTACTGTGTTATAATATTAAAAATGTCTAGTTTTCAACAAGAAATTATGAGACCTGCAAAGAAATAGCCCATACCCGGGTGTTGGGTGGGGGGTGGTTAATAGAAATTATCCCTGAGAAAGTACAGATGTTGGACTTATTAAACAAATATTTAAGTGAGTCACTCTAAATATATTCAAAGAGAGCTAAAGAACTAAAGAAAGGGGAAGCCAGGATAGCTCAGTGGGTTAAGTGCTCACTTTGCAGCCCCGGGGACCAAGGATCGAATGCCAGCCCCAGCCCATGTGGACCCTTTGCTGAACTGGGGAGTGCCCCCAGTTCGGTTCTCACCGGGGTGAGACCCCAGCCCAGTTCCTGCCCTGTGCAGCCCCGCGCCCACCTGTGGAATGAAACTATGTGGAAAGACCAATGATGTACAACTATGGAGACTGTTCTGGGCCCTCCTCCTTCTGTCTGTCTCTGTCTCTGTATCTCTCTCTGTAAAAAACAATAAAAATAAATCTTAAAAAAAAGAACTAAAGAAATATATGAAGTTATATCTCAATCAACAGAGAATATGAATAAAGAGATAGAAATTACTTTTCAAAAGATCCAAATAGAAATTTGGAAGTTGAAAAGTACAATAAGAGATAAAAAAATTTTTCACTAGAGCGGTTCAATAGTAGATTTGAACAGGCAGAAGAAAAAATCAGCAAACTTTAAGATATTGATATCCAATATGAGAAACAGAAAGAAAAATGAAGAAAATAGGTGCATCCTCAAGTCTACGAACATACACATAATGGAAGTCTCGGAGAGAGAAGAGAGAAAGAAGCAGAAATAATATTTGAAGAAATAATGACCAAAATTTTTCAAAATGTGATAAAAAACATTAATCTGCACACCCATAAAGCTCAAATGATTCCAAGCAGAATACACTCAGAAAAGATACACACCTAGACACACCATGAGCAAACTTTCAAAAGGCAAGAAGAGAATCTTGAAAGCAGCAAGAGAGAAATGATTCCTCAAATACAAAGGGTACTTAATAAGAACAGCAGTTCATTGCTCATGAAACTAGGGAGGCAAGAAAGTAGTGGCTGACACATTAAGAGTGCTGAAAGGCCAAAGCTGTCAACCAAGAATGCTGTATTTAGCAAAACTGTCCTTAAAAATGAAGGAGAGGGGATACCAGAATAGCTCAACAGGTTGATCACTTGCCTTGCAATCACACAAGGTCTGGGGATTGAGCCCCAGCTCATGCAAACCCATATGCTGAATTGTAGTACAACTGGTAACCACTGAGATGGTGGCAAAAGTTCTGGCCTCCCATACAGAAGGTCCCCAGTTCGGTTCCCTCCCTGCATACCCCGCATCCACCTGTGTGGAATGGAACTGTCACAACTAATGACATACAACTATGAAGACTGTTCTGGGCCCTCCCCCTTCTCTGTCTCTCTGTCTCTTTCACTCACACACACACACACACACACACACACACACACACACACACACACACACCTTCTCTCAAACAATAAATCTTAAAAAAATAAAGGAGAGACTTTTGGTCAAGATGGAAAAGCAGGTAATTGCTGCACTGGCCTCTTCCCAAGACCACTTCAAAATTACAACTGAATTACACAACAACCATCATTGAGAACCGCATGAAGACTTGCTGAATAGAAGTCTCATAACTAAGCATATACAGAAGATGCCATCTCAAGACTAGTAGGAGGGGTGGAGATGTGAAATGGGATGTCCCCACAGCCATGCGCGGCAGTTAAAAATCAGGAGGAATATCTTGGCTGTGGAGGTCCCCTCTCAGAAGCAAGGGGTCCCAACCCTACACCAGGCTCCCCAAGCCAGGGTTCCAGTGCCAGGGAGAGAAGTCCACATAACTTCTCACTGTGAAAGCCAGCAGGGATTCTGGAAGAGTAAGATGGAGGGTTGCTGAAGTCCCAGGTGTTTCAGGACCCACATACAAACTTACATGCTGACTGGACTCACTCACTCTGAGCTCCAGCAGTGGGGCAGCAGCTTAAAAGTTGCAAGGAACATACAGGGGAAAAAAATGAGTTCTCTGGCTTCAGGGTGAGGGCTGGAGGGGCAGCTTTCTTCCACATAGAAGTGCTAGCAGAAGGCACTGTTCCTTTGTTGGGCTGTCCTTACACCCAGTATGCAGATGCAGGTGGGCACCATACCTAAATGTCTATCAAACTGATATAATTCACCCTATCCTGGTAACCCCCTGAGACTTCACCTCACTCAACTTGTGGGACCACCCATGCCACTTTAAGTGACTTTTGTATACAAATGTCATGTCTTGGCTTGTGTTGTGAAATTTCTTAAAATCTCTCAAATGTCTACAAACCCCAAACAAGCAGCATCTGGCCTCAGTGTGCCCTGTACCTCTTGCTAGGTGATTCCAAGCCTGGCACTAGTGGCAACCAAATCAATTCAAAGCTTAACCTCTCCAAGGCACTTCCAAGCCCAATACAGGTAGCAACCATTGCAGGTCACTTTGGAGCCCATACCAGATGGCCCCAGGAAGGGCATAGGCAGTTACTGACCTTGGTATACAACAGAGCCCCTGCCCTCAAGAGGCCCCAGAACCAACACACTCAGTGGCCAGCTTCATACCACACCAGAGCACTACCCAATCAAATCCACAAGTGACACACCCAAAGGGTGGTCTCAGCAGGCACCAGAGCCCTGCTAAAGTGAATCCTGCTCCATAGGATCAGACCCTGCACAACAGCTTCTCCACTATAGTCATGGCCAGTCCTAACAGTGAGTCAGCTTGAGGGTCAACACCACCCACTGATGTGGCAATAGCAATCAAGCACATATAACACATGCAAAGGACACACCTGGAGCACCCAGCTCAGGTGACCAGAGACACTGAGCCACTGGGGCCCACAGGAAACCTACTACATAAGGCCACTATAACAAGACAGGGAGACAGCAGAAATCTAACTGATACATAGAAACAAACACAGGGAGGCAACTAAAGTGAGGAGACATAGAAACAAGCCCAAATTAAATAGAACAAAACTCCAGAAAAAGAACCAGATAAAATGGAGACAAGCATTCTGCTAGATGCAGACTTCAAAACACTGGTTATAAAGATGTTCAATGAACTCAAGAGAACAGTAGTAGATGAACTCAGTAAGAACTTTTAACAGAGACAGGAAACTGAAAATGGAGATAGAAAACATTAAAAAAGTCAGAAGTGAAGAATATAATAAGTGAAATAAATAATACATTAGAAGGAAGCAATAGTATGTTAGATGAAGCAGAGGACCTAATCAGAGATTTGGAAGACAGGTAGCAGAAAACACCGAACCAAAACAGTAAAAAAGAAAAAAAAATAAACAAAGGAAAAGGATAGCTGAAGGAGTCTCTTGGACAACATCAAGCATAGCAACATTTGCATCATAGGGGTGACAGAAGGAGAAAAGAGAGAGCAAGGAATTGAAAACCTGTTTGAAGAAATAATGACAGAAAACATTCCCCAATTTGATGAAGAAAATAGACATACAAGCCCAGGAAGCACAATACCAAACAAGATGACCCCAAAGAGGACCACACCAAGAGACATCATAATGAAAATGCCAAAGGTTAAAACATAGAGAGAATCTTAAAAGCAACAAGAGAAAAACAGTTAATTACCTACACTGAGCTCCCTTAACACTGTCAGCTAATTTCTCAACAGAAACTCTGCAGGCCAGTAGAGATTCACACACCATATTCAAAGTGATGAATAGCAAGGACCATCAACCAAGATTACTCTACCCAGCAGATCTATCATTTAGAATAGAAGGACAGATAAGGAGCTTCCCAGACAAGAAAAAGCTGAAGAAGTTCATCACCACCAAACCGCTATTATGAGAAATGTTAAAGGGACTTCTTTAAGAAAAAAAAAAGATAAAAATATGAATAATAAAATACCAATAACTACATATCTATCACCAATTATTTTAAATGAAAATGTATTAAGTGCTCTGATTGAAAAATAAGGTGGCTAAATACATAAGAAAGTAAGGCCCTTACATATGCTGCCTACATAACACTCACTTTAGATCAAAAGACATACACAGACTAAAAGTAAAGGAATGGAAAAAATATATTTCATAAAAATGGAAACAAATAAAAGGCTGGGGTAGCAATATTTATACCAGACAAAATAGACTTTAAGACAAAGGCTACATGAGGTAAAGAAGGACCTAGTAATCCCACTTCTAGGTATTTATCCAAAGAAACCCAAAACACTACTTTGAAGGGTCATGTGCATCCATATGTTCATTGCAACATTTACAGTAGCCAAGATATTGAGACAACCTGGGTGTCCATCAATGGATGAATGGACAAAAAAGAGGTGGTTCATACATGCAATGGAATATTATTCAGCCATATAAAAAAAGAATGAAATCTTGCCATCTGCAACAACATGGATGAACCTAGAGGGTATTGTGCTGAATGGAGTAAGCCAGACAGAGAAAGATAAATGCCATATGATTTCACTTTTATATGGAATCTAAAAAACAAACAAAACAAATGCAAACTCATAGATACACAGAACATTTTGACGGTTGCCAGCTAGGAGGAGGGTTGGCGGGATGGTTGAAAAGGGGAAAAGATTAAGATGTACAAATTGACAGTTGTTAAAAGTCACAGATTTATAAATATAGCATAGCAAATATAGTAAATAATATTGTAATAACTATGTATGGTGTCAGATGCATACTAGATTTATTGGCATTATCACTTCATAAGTTATATAAATGTCTATTCACTATGTTGTATACCTGAAACTAATATAATATTATATGTCAACTGTAATTGAAAAATAAACAAATTATTTTAAATGAAGGAGAATATTACTCAGCTATAAAAAAAATGAAATCTTGCCATTTGTGACAATATGGATAGGACTTGAGTGCATTATGATAAGTGAGATAAGTCAGAGAAAGACAAATAGTATATGATCTCACTTATACATGGAATCTAAAAACAACAACAACAAAAAACCCAAAACAAAATCCAATCTCATAGATACGGAGAGCAGATTGGTGGCTTCCAGAGGTGGGTGCGGGGTACAAAATGGGAGAAAGTGGTCAAAAAATACAAACTTCCAGTTATAAAATAAGTCCTGGGGATGTAATATACAGCATGGTGACTGTATTTCACAATACAGTATTGCATAATTGAGAGTTCCTAAGAGAATATCTCTTAAAAGTCCTCATCATAAGAAAAAAAAGTTGAGAAGCCGGGATGGCTCAGTGGGTTAAGCGCTCACTTTGCAGTGCCGGGGACCGAGGATCGAATCCTGGCCCCGGCCAGTGTGGACCCATATGCTGAACTGGGGAGCTCCCCCAGTTCAGTTCTCTCTCTGTCTCTGTCTCTGTCTCTGTCTGTCTCTCTCTCTCTGTCAACACCAATAAAAAAAGAAAAAGAAAAAAGAAAAGAAAAAAATGTTGTAGCCATGTATGGTGACAGATGTTAACTGGACTTATTATAGTTATCACTTCATAATACTGGCATAATTCAGAGATATTGCAGGTTAGGTTCCAGAGCACTGCAATAAAGCAAATCTCACAGTAAAGTGAGTTACATATTTTTTTTTAATTTTGGTTTTCCATTGCATGTAAAAGTCATGTTTATACAATACTATTATGTATGAAGAATGCTATAGCATTGTGTCTAACACCACAAATTACACATTTTAATAAAAAATACTTTATTGCTAGAAAAACTGCTAGCCATCATCTGACCCTGGTGGAAAAATGGCACCAATAGACTTGCTTGAAACATGGTTGCCATAAAACTTTAATTTGTAAAAAAAAAAAAAAAAATATCTGCAAAGCACAGTAAAATGAGGTATGCCAATATATGCAAATATCAAATCATTACATTGTACACCTGAAACTAATACAATGTTATATGTCAACTACACTTCCATTTTGTCAAAAAGAGAAAAACAAAGAAATGGCATAGCAAGTCTTTAGGCTTAAATGACAGGACAGTAAATAGTAACTCAAATCCGTACAGAGAAATCGTGAACCACAGTAAATGTAATATTTATAGGTAAATATGAAACATATTAACGTATTTTGTAACTACTCTTTTTCCATTTGACTGAAAAGACAACTTTTTAAAGCAGTGATTATCAGTCTATCTTGATGGGCTCACCATGTACAAGGATGTAATTATAACATGTATTTTACAGATAAAGAACTAAGGCATGCCCAAATGGAGGCATGGGAAGGTAGTGTGCTTTGTCAAGGTCAAATCACAATGAAGAGGCAGAGCCAAGAATTGAACATATGTCTGCCTGATTGCAGAGCCCTTGAGTTTAATATCCTTGCTATTCTGTGTAAAGAAGGGCCCTGGGTTCCTCCACCTATCTGCCAGATGGGACTCTTTGGATGAAGCTGAAAACATCCTGCCAAAAGAGGTCCTTGAGAATAGCTCCTCCTTCATAGATTTCTATTGTATTCCTCATATTGTCTCCAGCACAAGGGTAGGGACACAGCAGATACTCAATAATTTCTGTTAAATTGAGTTCCTCCAGAATGACCTACATAGTTCAGGGATCTAAGGAACAGGCAGCTTCAGTGAGGAAATGGCAAAATTAGATATCTAATTCATTAGGTGCTTCCCATTGTGCCAGGCACCATGCTAAGGGTATATATATATTTTTTCAAGTTATCTAGTTTCACCCGTAATAACAACCCCATGAATTAGGTTCTATAACTATCTTGTTTTATTTATAGAAAAAGGAAATTGAGGCACCAAGTATTTAAGTAACTTATGCAAGGTCCCACAGCTGGTAAGTGGCAGAGCCGGAATGTGACCTCAGACATTCTGGCTCCAGAGCCCATGCCCTTTCCACTAGACCATGTCAGGACTCATGACTGTCTGAGATTTTCCCAGCTCTAGACCTTAGTTCCCAAGTGAAGAGCCTGACAGACAGAGCCAGTAGTATGATTTCAAAAGTGCCTGAAAGATGCCTTCTCTTAATATGTCTTAATTAAACCTCATACTTACTGGCTAATGTCTGAAATTCCACTGTTAGATATTAGTATTTATTCATTTGGCTTAAGACTCCTGTCCCTTGAAACAAAGGCCTAGGAAAGGGCATATAAGCTGTTGTAATAGTATTTCCAGAGAGATGTTTCATTGTATAGATGGAGACAGCCAATTTAAATGCAATATCTGAAAAGAAGAAAACATGGGAGCACAAGGGTTTGAGGGCTCTGGGGGAGATAAAGGAACAAGGTAGAGGGCTGCAAGAGACATGTGTCACTGTTTTGGAGAGGACCAGCCTTTGTCCGATGACAGTCATTGCTCTGGAAACATTCTCACAGACAGCAAGCCCTGAGTCTCTGAGAAGGAAAGTCTTTCATGAGAACCTTTGGAGTAAGGTTCCTCACAGGAAGTGGTACTGAAAACAGTTGTCTGTTTATCCCAGAATTCTGTGATTTAGCCCTGAAATATTACTGAGCA
>PVKE010047912.1:0-11780 GCA_004027555.1 Craseonycteris thonglongyai | reverse complement strand
GTTTACATTCCCACCAGCAGTGTATGAGGGTTCCTTTTTGTCCACAGCCTCTCCAGCACTTGTTATCCCTTGTCTTGTTGATGATAGCCATTCTAACAGGTGTAAGATGGTATCTCATTGTGGTTTTTATTTGCATCTCCCTAATTGCTAGTGAAGTGGAGCATTTTTTCAAATATCTGTTGGCCATATGTATGTCTTCAAGAGAGAAGTGTCTGCTAAGGTCATCTGCCCATTTTTTAATTGGATTACTTGTTTTTTTATTGTTGAGTTGTATGAGTTCTTTGTATATTTTTTATATTAGCCCCTTATCAGAGGCATTGTTTGCAAATATTTTTTCCCAGTTGGTTGGCTGCCTCTTTGCTTTGTTGATGGTTTCTTTTGCAGTGCAAAAGCTTTTTAGCTTGCTAACCAAGTGATGCTTTTAACATACTCGTACTCTCAGATTTTCCCAGAATATTTGTGAAATAGAGCAACTATAGGCTGTTTAGAATTATTATTATAGTTACCAATTATTAATTATTAAATTTATTGGCATAACAATGGTTGGTAAAAAATTACATGGGTTCCAGGTATATAACTCTATAATATATTGTCTATGTATTACATTATATGCTCACTACCCAGATTTAGTTCTCTTTTACCTTCACCATATATTTGTGTAGTTTTTAAGTGGGAATATATTGTCATGGCTTAAATTGAAAAAATTGAAAAAATTCATAGAATTTTATAAATACTACTTTATTTTTATGTAATTATCAGTGTGTTTCAATTAGAAGAAATTCTTATCCTGGAGCATTTTATAATACAACAGTTAAATATGTAATTTAGTGAATTTTGTCTTTTTATAATCAGAATTAGTAACGCATAATCCATCTTTGAAATTCAGAAATGTACTTAATTCTATTAAATTAAAAATAATGCATAATTTATCTTTCAACATATTTCTCATGCTGAGTTTTTTTCTGCCATGATATTGTTACTACTAATGAAAGTAAAAAATAGAGTTTCATAGGCATGAATATACAAAATTTGAGATGGACTTAATGGATGTGAAAGGTAGATTCTATAGATGTGTGTGATCATTAAAAATTATTGTACTAAATGTTTGTGATAGTTAATATAAATTCTTGATATTTACATATTTTCTATTCCATTTGGGCTGCTACAAAAAATATAGGAACTGAATGGCTTATGAACCACAAACATTTATTTCTTAGAGCTCTGGAGACTCAGAAGTCTGAGATCAGAGTGGCAGCATGACTGACTGAGGGCCCTTTCCCAGGTTATAGACTTATTGTATCCTCACAGGCAGAAGGGACAGGTTAGCTCTCTGAGGCATTTTATATAAGGGCAGCAATCCCGTTCATGAGGACACTGCCCTTATGACCTAATCACCTTACATAGGCCTCACATCCTAATACCCTTACCCTGAGCATTCAGTTTTGAACATATGGATTTTGAGAGCACACATTCTGACCCTAGCACATATGAGCTCATTCTTACATATTAATGTTAATTCTTTCACATTAGAGTTCACATTAGAAGTAATAGAAATTAGTTGATCTCCCAGATCTCCGTAAAGGGGTTAAGACACTAAAAGCATTACTGGAATTTGAGGGTATGATTTAGAGTACTATTTTCCCCTGTACCGGTAATTGTAATGTTAAGGTGCGTTATCTTTGAAACACTGGGAGCCACATGAGAATTTCTTACAAGTTCAAGAAACTTTTGAGTAATCATCTGCATGTAACAGTTTAAATGATTCATCTCACATGAGCTCTATGTTTGTAGTTGGAATCAAAATGAATTAAGTGTTGTAAAAATAAGAATTTCTTATCCTGGCTTCTTTTTCCCCCCCAGATATGATTGTAGTCAGTATAATATAGGCTGTACTTTTGGATTATTCAGTCCTTTTGTGGGTTCTTTGTTATCCTTAATTCTATTATCTCTTCTAGGTGCATGTAAATAAACCATTAGTCATTGTCTATTTCTAAAGCAGTATATACTTTGTGAAAAATTTTCACCACATACTCATAGCATGATGACAAAATAATTCCACATGAAAAACAATTAGAAGCTGTTAGCATTTCTTTTTTTTTTTTTTCCATGAAGAGAGATTTAGGGAAGTAATAATATATTCTTAAATTATGGTAATAGAACAGGAGCAAAAGGAGTTATGCTTATTAAAAATAATTAGTCAGTGTCTACTTAAGTAATTCTAATTGACTAGTGTTAAAATGAGTAGTCAAATATATAAGATATCAGGGGTACTGGTACTTATTCATAAAATGAATAAATATTTAAATGACGTTTATGAAATAAATAGAACATGATGAATTGAGAGCTATCTTTTTTCATATCTCATTCAGATCATCCTCATCCAATGTGGAAGAAGCATTATTAGATTTGACCCATTAGGGAAAGCCGGGATGGCTCAGCGGGTTAAGCGCTCGCTTTGAAGCCCCGGGGACTGAGGATCGAATCCCGGCCCTGGCCTGTGCGGACCCACATGCTGAGCTGGGGAGTTCCCACAGTTCAGTTCTCTAGCTGTCTCTGTCTCTGTATCTCTCTCTCTCTTTCTGTCAAAAATAAAATAAAATAAAAATAAATATGCACTGAAGATAAAAGAATTACTCTCTAAAAAAAAAAAAAATTAGATTTGACCCATTAGAGACTAGGACTGTCTTTTTCAAAATGAGATTAGCCTTTGGCAATCTGTTTATTACTTGAGTTATGTGTCGAGATGAAAGAAAAAACTGGTAGTAATAATGCAAGGATTCTGTATTCTTTGTCCTAATAAAGTAAACTATAATAAACTATATTGGTGCTTTCTACAATAATGGTAATTGAAAACAACCTAAACTCCCAACACTAGGGATTTGTTAAATAAACTATGGTATACCAATTCAACAAATATTTTCAATCTCTAAAAATAATTTTGATATTTAG
The DNA here is from genome assembly GCA_004027555.1 of Craseonycteris thonglongyai. Taxonomy (NCBI): domain Eukaryota; kingdom Metazoa; phylum Chordata; class Mammalia; order Chiroptera; family Craseonycteridae; genus Craseonycteris; species Craseonycteris thonglongyai. The sequence goes on along the minus strand of PVKE010047912.1, from coordinate 8,831 downwards.
CATTAGTATATGCAATGGTATAGAAATATAATTATATTAATTTGTTTTTATGTTCTTGGTTTTGTATTTGTTTTGACATTCTTATCCCATTGCCCTGCCATTGCCAGCTTTTCTGTTTTATTATTTCTTGACAAGCTGAATTGACCTATTTAGAAAACATAAATACTAAAAAAATTATGATATTCCACCTATACAAAATAAGCTATAATAAAATTATACTAAGAAAATCCAAGTTTTACATTGCTTCATGATGGTAGTTTCCTGGCTTTTTTGAAAACAAATATCAGTTATTAAAAAATATGTTTTTGTTACCACTACTTTTTAAATGACCTGAACATATGGTTAATCTGCCTACTGAGTAGCAGAGAATATGAAGCAGTTACAGTTTTGAATGTGGAGTTAATATGGAATAATTATATCATCACAAATTAAAGTCAATTTTAACAATAAAATACCTGTGCATGCATTTGTTTATATGTGTATAGTTAACCATAAAAATACATATTATGTTTATAGAACATGTTACATATTTTATATGTAGAAAGCTATAAGTATATGTTGTAAAAAGTTAATAGTGTTTAACTCTGGTTAGAGGATTACATCGGTTTTATTTTTGACTAGCTTCTACTTTCTAAACTTTTTTAATATGAATTTGTATGTTTTTATTGAGAAAATAATTTCAAGTACATGCCAAATATAAGTGAGAATCAAGGAATCATTTTTAGGTCTCCCCACTACATCCTAAAATTTTAATTTAAATACATTTATTTTTTTAGGATATTGTTAAATCACTATATTTTTGTCTACTTCTACTTCACATGGAAGACACTCTAGATGTATGTCTCTTCTCTAGCTATCTGAAAAGTTATCCTACTTCATATACTTTGCATAAAATTAAAGCTTTTGGACTAAATCAATGCACTTTTCTCATCCACCAATAAAATATTCAGGATTGTAACTGAAAAATCACAGTATGATATTTAAATGAAGACTTGTTGTATTTCATTTGTTTTTGTTTTTTTAATATTGTCTTAAATCTATTTGAAACAATAATTTTATTCACTTTGACCAAGTTAATTTTATTTTATCTGCATATAGATAATTAAAACTTCTGCTTCTTTCATTTATGCCTATGCCATTTATTGTCAGATTTATATGAATAAACAAGTAGCAAGGTTCAACTATTCTTCTGAAAATTATAACGGCCTAAAACAGCATAACAACAGGTTTTTGAAGGCCCTGGATTTGTGCTTTTTAAAATCTTTAGAAAAAAAATAATAAGTTCTGCTAATTAGAACTCCCAATCCTCAATTATCACCTACCTGTTTATTTTTGTATCTTTTGAGTCTAACAAATATATATGTTATGGTACTTTTGAGAGTATTGATAGAATTAGTAAGTGTTAGGTAAAGCTCATCGTTCAGCTGAAGTTTCTTCGGCACTTATATAGTATTTACATTAATAGACAAGTTTTATTACTAACTTACCAGAAGAATGAATTCAAGTCCATTTTAATTTTACAAAATAAATAGGCTACCATAGTATTATCAATAATAACAAAGATGTACTAGGAAACCATCAAAACACATTGATAAATGATGACTCTCCAGTATTATGTAATAAGTAGTGAACAAAATAGTTATCCCCGAGATACACCTCTCATTGATGAGCAAAACCCAACTATAGGACGTACTTTAAAAATACACAATTTCAGACTATAAACACCACAGCATGCTCTAGAAACACAGTTGAGGAGGTAACAGACTTTGTGGGGTGCCTAGAACTTGTAACACAGCCTTGAAGCCTGTGTGGGAGGCCCTAAATGGGAGCAGCAGCATAAACAAAGGTGCAGAGATTAGAAGATAGTAAAGCCCAGAAGGACAAGAGAAGGTTAGTGTTGGGAAAGAAAGTTAGAGCAGAGAGATTATAGGAGACTCTGACAATATTTACTTTTGAAGGAATAACCCTGTGATGTCAGGCCTTAGCAAACATGTGTACTAGACATCCCAACACAACCATCAACATCCTTGATTGTGCATTTCCGTTTAGTAAGAGTGACAGATACGCATTTCACACGAGAGCTATTCTTTTTGTGACGTGAAATGAAAGTGCAAAGCATTTCACTATGAACGATGAATGAGACAATTGGGGACCAAATCGTACAGCACAAATAAAGAAGATAGAAAGAAAGCAAATCCAATCTATCTTTTATTGTGTTAGAAACATACTCATACAGAAAGATAACTCTGCTCAGTAATTTTCTTGTCTTTTTGCAAAGTTTGCATATTAGTTTTTATATTTCATTTTAACTCTCACCATTTTTTATTTGTGATGTTTCTGTCACATGAACAGTGAATCACACATGAAACATGCACACACTCACAAACACGGGTGTGTGTGCACACACAAAAAAAATGTCACATAGTTATATTTTTCTCTTCCTAGGCATAATTTTGCCTTCTGTTTGCTGCTTGGAATCCACAATTAGTGAGTTATAATGTCTATTGATTTTATTTTGTAAAGCTAATTTAAATTCCTAAAAAGGAAAAAATAAAGCTAAGGTCAATATGCCATGTGGCATTCAGAATCTAACATGCTAGGTGTTTTTTGTGATGGATTCTGTAACAGAAGCTAAACCATACTTTGTTTTAATCTCCCAAAGCATTATTTCTCAGTATGTAAGATTTCCCATTCCCTGTGAATTTTTTTAAATTAGAAAAGAATCATTTATTTCTCTTTTATGCTTTCTGTACATTTTGAAAATAACTTGGAAGTCAATTTTAAATCTTTCTATACATTTATTACCTTCTTGTTTAAGTATACATATATTCTTTCAACACACTTTTTTTTTTGCTATTTATTTATTTATTTTTTGATGTTTTATTTTTTTTTTTTTTTTTTTTTTTTTTTTTTTTTTTTTTTTTTTTTATTGTTAAATTTAATGGGGTGACATTGGTTGGTAACAATCAGACAGTTTCCCAATGGACAACTCCACATCACATCACCCATGCATCACATTATTTTAACACACTTTGACATAGAATTTTTACTTCTTACAAGTTGCTTCATTACATTTATGTCTGAATTAAATTATCCTGTTGATATGACAACTAAACTTTAGACACAGACCAACAGAAAGAAAAATAAAGAAAGAAAAATGATGATATGCAGCTGAAATTTTTATTTAGCTGTGAAGATAAAGTCTAGTTAAGTATATAGTACGGTAAGCTATTTAGTATTAGCAACACACCTTCTCCGGTGAAAAAGACACACATACACCGTGATTCTTATTAACAAACACAGAATACCACCCCCCCCAAAAATGTTTTTTCAAACATCAAAATCTCTGTTTACCATACTTCTTACCTAATTTAATAAAAATACTTTCACTAACACTTATATTTTACATGAACTATTTTCCACAAAATATGCCATTTCATTGTTTGTGTGTCTATAGAAATAACACTTTTCTGTTCTCCAATCTGGGGAGCATTTGGCTTTGTTATGTGTTGTTTGCCTGGCTTAGTGCAATGTATTTAATGCTGTGATGTTGTCCCTGTGACCACTAAAATGATTATCCCTTATATTCTTAAAATTGAATCTATATGCAACTGGTACACTCAGCATTCTACAGAATGATTTATAAACCTGTCATTTTAAAAGATAACATGGAAACATTTTCAATGAGGGCAATAGTACTGTTACCTTTCAGTAACATAATTTCCACTCTTGAAATACACTTAAAGCATAATTTAAAATCCAAACCAGTTAACTGTCATTGTTGGAAAGTAAAATATATAATTTTTTAAGAAAATTTTTTCATTTTTCTAAAAGTTTCATCTTCTTCAATTAAACACTACTATTGCATTCAAGAGTAAAGAAGAATTTCAACAAGACAGCTAATTTTGTTTTATAAAAAAATTTCTTGATTAAACTTATGAAAAAACATAACTTCTCCATAATATTGTAAAAATACAAATGAACACAAACTCTTCCATAAAGTAAAAGAAACACATTCACTCCCAATGAACCACTTGGTCATTTAATTTGCTATGCTAATGTTCCGATAGACTACTTACTACATTTTAGTTTTATAATTTTTATTTTGAAAAGTATTGTATTATCTCATTCCCTTTAACAAATTGTTGAAAGATGCTCACTAATAAACATTTGTGTTGCCTGTCTCGGACACCACCACTGTGGTGGGGGCATGTGGTAGACGGTGGAAGCCAGGTTGACAATCTCTCTGCACTGTTACCAGGTTCCCTGTGGCTGCTGATGCCTCTGAGCTGTCGTCATAGGCTCATCTCTGCCACCACTAGGCACTGCAATTGGTTGAAGGAGCTGGATTCTTGGTTGCTGATGTTGCTTCTTCCCCTTTCCCTCTTTCCCTCTGCTGGTTTGCACTGTAGCGACTATCCCCTGATTCTCTACTGCTTCCATGTTTGTTGTGGCTATGGGCTCTGCTATAGAAGCCAGGAACCATGTCTATGGGCACTGTCCCTGTTTTTGCCTCTGCCCTGCCTCCGCTACGTGTTCCATTATGGACATTTGCAGATGTACCAACATGTGGATCACTCAGGTGTGTCAATGTATTGAACAGAGGAACCTTTGTTGGGTTACAGATATGCAACTAGTTGTACATTTAAGGGGAGTTACAAAGGATCTACTCACTCCGTTATGATGCTAACATAACCAATACTCATCTTAAATGTCACCTATTTGGAATATAGGAATGAGATGGTGTAAGTCTTTTATTTAAAGGAGAGTGTAATGTTAGTGGAGAGGCATAATCCTAACCGAAACTCACCGGCAGATTGATGGTTACTTTCTTAATCGCTTATCTTTGGGGTAATTAATTCTTTTGGATAATATATATGTATCATATTATATAATATGTATGCATGATACAGGTATGTATGTATGTACATATGTATGTATGTGCATATAAAGGATATGGCTGTCTGGAAAGTATCCAGCAATGTAACCATTCTTGCTATATTGACAATGGCTGGATTTTTTTCTGGACAGCCCATACATACACACACACAATATATATATATATATATATATATATATATATATATATATATATATTGTGTGTGTGTGTGTGTGTGTGTGTGTATATGTATGTGTGTGTATATCTATATATGTATAGGTAGATAGATATACACACACATACATACATAAACACACATAGTACATATATACACATAATATATATTATATGTACACTTTGTTCCTGAATTTAACACAAAGAATATTCTAAATATCCTAAAATAAGGTTTCCAGATAAAATAAAGGATGCACAAATTTAACAATGTGTATTATATTTTTATTTGTTAAATCTGTCAACCCTTCTCTAAAACTACCATTTACCTCTGGCAACGATTACTACAACTAATGGGTAGAGTGCTCCAGAGTCAAAAACCTAATGAGAGGACGACTTTAACATAAGCCATTATAGCTGACAGATACTAAATGTCTAGTACTGAGAAACAAACTGAATGGATAACTCATTACTCTGCTTTAACCTAATTTGAATCTTATTCAATTCTCATGTGCCCTGGCTAGAAAATATTTTGGATCAAAAAGAAATATTTCAATCTATCCTGTTTTTAGTTTCTGATTTCTATTATAACCTTAAGTAGCTAAGGCCTGAGTTCAATATAAAATATTTTAAACATAAATTTTTAGTTTCCTCCTTAATTATAAAAATTGTGACCATTATGCAGCTGATCTTGCATATACAAAATATTGAGTGCTTTAATTAGACTTACTTTACTTAAGTATTAAAGGAAGCAATAGGCCTGCAATTGCCAGGTCACTAATAGTACATAATACAGCCAATGGCAAACAGCAGTCTAATTTGTTGATTTCAAGTGAGGTGTAATTATATTGCTTCATTTGCTGAGCAAATCATGTGAGAGTTTCTCTAAATCAGCCTGATTGTGTAATGAAGAGCTAATTACAAACAGCAGTGTTCTTGCAGCAAATTTATTGTAAGTGCTAATGCCAAGGTTGGCTCCATTGTGACAATGGCTCATTAGTACATTAACAAAAGCAACTGTGGAAAAGTGCCCAAAGCAGGGCTACTGGTCTCTCAATTTCAGAAGGCTGCAATGATTGCATCCTTCAACATATAATTACAAAGAAAATGGTGCTTGATTTAGGTTTTGGCAAAATTTTAAAAAGATCCAAAGGACATTTTTAGAGCACGACAAAATGGTTTGGAAAGCCTTCTTGTTAAGCTTAATGTGTGCATTATACCAGGTGTGCCCTGAAAACCTCAAACCTCATTTAACACAAAGCTCCTTCAGATGCTAGGCCATTCTAGACAACTGAATTCTGAGTTCATCATGCAAATGGAATTGTTGCCTTTAGAAATTACATATATATACATGTTTTATGTGTGTGTGTGTGTGTGTGTGTGTGTGTGTGTATAATGCAAATAAATGAAGCTTTTGCAAAGTAAATAAAACAACAAACAGAAACTATATATAGCTCTATGTTATCTTGCCTCCTTGTGTCTAGACATGTCTTTTTCTTCTAATTAGGATGGAAATACCTAACCCTTGTGCTTTGTAACAGCCCCACCCCATACAGATGGATTTTACAAAATTAGCTTGTTCCATTGAATGAGTTGGCCTTAAAATGGTCATTCTGTCGTTTCCACAACCTCAGAAGACCTCTTTCCAAATATCCCAACCTACTCATTCATCTCTTCCTTTGATTAATTTCATTAATTATACCACAAAATCTAATTTTTCTGCTCTTGTTCTAAAATGGAGCTTAAAGTTGCACACTTTTATAGAATCAAAAACACTTTAGTACATAACTTTAGGAGTTTCTGGTGTGACATTCATGTATAATCATGGGTGATGAGAACACTGTGTCTAAAAGTAATGTTGTATATACTTGGTTTTTTTTTAATTGATGGTATTGGATTTTAAGTTGCTATGTATAAACTACTCAACAAATCTAAATCTAATCTTACTCATTTCCAAATTAAGCAAGATAAACTAAATGACTTCACTTCTAGGTGGAATATTCTATTTTCTAATGAAGAAAATCATAAATAAATGAAATTTAAATATAAGCTAGTTGGTGTGAGTACCTTAATAAGAATACCTACTTTTAAAGAACTAAAAAATTAAGTCAAAAATAGATTTTAGTAGATAAATTGTAGAAAAGAAACAATGTGCAGGCATACTAACTAGAAAATTTAGGTAAAACATGCATACAAATGATCTCTGTATATACAGATTTAAATCATACTCATTTTCTCATTCAACCTGGGAACAAAAGACTTTATTTAGTTCTTCAACAACACAAAAAATAGCATCTTCAAGAGAAAATATAAAAAAAAATTAGATAATGGCAGATTCCCATATCCTATTTCTAAAGTCCTAACTGTAAAACTTATTTCTCTTGTTTTTCCCTTTTAATTTTAGCTCAGAAACCTTAGAAAGTTATATAGATGATAAAACTGAAGCACAAGAAAGTTTTCTTCCTCAGTTCTTATAACCAATTAAAGGCAGAACATAACTAGAGCTATTTATTTTCTGACTGCCACTCCACTACTCTTAGTTTACTAAGCTCAGTTTGTCATATGTGTGGCCCCAATATGATTTTACATCTTTTTTAAAAAATTTATTTTTTTTGAGAGAATGTGAGAGAGCAAGAAGGGGAGGGCCCAGAGCACTTGTACATCATGCTAGGATAGCTCAAAGGTTGAGCACTTGCCTCGATTTTACATCTTAAGTTATTACTATAGTAAGCATCAATGCTTTTAAAAATTTTATATCAAAAAAGAGTATTTATTTTTTACATTTTTTTAATTTTAAAAGTTTGTCAAGTTTTCAAGTATTTAATAAGATGAGATCCAAATATTAAATAGCTTTTGCATCTGTACATGTGGATAAACATCCCAGTTTATCTCATTCCCTATCCCCTTCCAATAAATAATTACAGAGTCATCTGATATTTATCATTATCTTTTCTGAAAGTCACGTTAAGTAGGACACTTTTTTTTATAATTCATGTGTTTAAATTTTTATCATTGCATGTCTATTAGAGCAAAATTTATGGAATTTTTCAAGATTTTTCAGGGTCATCTGAAATGCACATAATTTGATTCTACAGTTGTAGGCCCTTTTCTATTCATAGTCACATTTTATCATGCTATCATAAAGCTATAGTCGTGCTTCTAGTCAACCTTTTAATTTTCAGGGTTACAGTTACTTATAATATTATCCAGTATGAACTTTACAAGGTCAATATTCCATTTTAGGGCATGAACAGGAAAACCAAGTCAGTGACAGCAGACCAGTGATTATTGTTTTCATCTGCATAGAAAACAACATTGATTCAAAAATCATGGCAATGAAGCTGAACTAAGTGATAGAAAATTCATAAAGATGCAAAATTATTCAGACATATGACAGATTCTGTGGCAACAATGTCACAAACTTATATTAATGTCTACGTGCAAATATAGCATTTCTTTCATGGGCATTACTGTCATTTCATATATCAATGCTTCACTGTTTTGATGGTTTAGTATCTATTTGAATAGCACTTTGTAAGATATTGAACTTCACATTGGGGAAAAGGATCAACTATGGTATAATGAATTCACTTTTGGATTACACAACAAAATATAGAATGAAAAATTTATGTTTGATGATTCAGACACAAGGTCCATTGACTTTGTGGCTCAATGATTATATTTGACTATATTAAGAATCTAAAGGAATCATATCTGTCATTAAAACATATACTACAGTTTTCTACTGCATATGTAGAACTAATCTCAATAAAGTGAAAAT
>PVKE010047911.1:0-11762 GCA_004027555.1 Craseonycteris thonglongyai | reverse complement strand
GCAATGGTTGCCTTTTTAGATTTTTCCACATGTCTAGTGAAAACAGTCTGTTGAGTAGTTAAACTTCATTTTAGTTGATTTATTTTTTCTTTCTTACTTCAGATTTAAGTGGATAATTTGTATCAAAAGTGGTATGACTTGTCTGAAAGTGACGTTCAACATTATGTTTTTTCGGCACTGCAATACTACTGCCACACAACAGGCAAACGCATTTACCTTTTAAATTAATGAAACAATATGCTACCTCCCAGTCTGTGTTAAAATTATAGGTTCGTTTTCTCTTATCTGGTCCACTCATTTTAGGACTAAAAAAATAAAAAAAAAATAGTTATAGAACTACAATATCATATCAAATTGCCACCTAATAATAGATTACCTACCTCACTTTTAGTTCACTTAAAATCGAATATGTCAAAACACTGTGATCCTAGCTAACCGTCACGACCGGAGCAGTCCAGCAACCGCAATCAAAATGGCAACTTGGCGTCTCCCGGTTGGGTGGAGGAGAGTTTAAAGAGTGCAGCGGCTAAACAAGACACGGCATGTACAAAGGCGAAAGCTAGGGAAAAATTTATACATACGATATCGCAAACATACCAACGAATATAATAAACCTGTGTAGATACTCAAACAATATTTTAAAATTCTAACAAATGTATAAAAATAAATTATAGTTTTACTTAGTGTTTATGAAAAACTTCTGATGCAGTCAAATAATGGTGGGCGCACACAAATCGGGCCGTGAGTGCCATGGCGCCTGCGGGCACGGGTTTGGGAATCCCTGCCTTAGATAATACTCTAAGAATGTGAAAGCCATAGTTAAGACCAAAGACAAAGCTGTTTCAGACTCATTCCAGGACATCCCACTAATCTTTACCTGACTCCTCACTTTCATTTCTCATGCTTCCTTGTATCTCAGGTACTTTCTATAACAAAGTTTAAATAGCCAAATCCAATAACTTAATATAACCTGACCTGATTTGTTGATAGAGAACAATTATGTAACTAGAAGTACCTCTTCTTGGAGGTATAAGAGAATTAATCCAGAAGAGAAAGAAAGAATAACTGAGCATACAGTAATGGTTCATGAAAAAAATAATAATTTTATGGTTAGTGGCTAAAACAGAATGTTATTTCTTTTTGACCACAGCCCCCACGCCATACACTTTAAAATATGATGTGCCATAAACTCCATGCACCTAATAAATGTGCAATAGAAATTATGAAAGTAATCAATCTGGATTATTTTTATTATTATTTTTTTTTTTATACAACCATAGGAAACGTTAAGGAAAAATAAAGGAGAGTTCAGAGGACAGAAAAATGCCACCTGGAGAAATAAGTTCCTACTATATCTAGTATTCTATGGCTTGAAAACATATTGTTGTTGCTCAGATGTCATTTTATATTATTTTGTGCCAAATGATTGCTTTAAAAAGTGAACAAGAGACCTGGTCTTCAGAGAGAGAAAGACAGAGAAACTTGAAGATGCTAGGATGCTAGCATTGCTTTGCAACCACAAGGCCCTAGGATTGAATCTTGTCCCAGGTCTGCGCTGACCCACATGCTGCACTACAGAGCAACTGATAACTGCTGGGATGGCAACAAAGGTTTTTGTCTCCCACGAGGGAGGCCCCCGGTTCAGTTCCACCCTGCATGGCCCCACATCCACCTGTATGGAATGAAACTATGTCACAACTAATGATGCACAACTATGGAGATTGTTCTGGGCCTCCCCCTTCTCTCTCTCTCTCTCTCTCTCTCTCTCTCTCTCTCTCTCTCTCTCTCTCTCTCACCTCTCAATAAAATAAATTTTAAAAAAAAGACATAGAAACATGGTAAAGAAACTTATTTGATGTGCTATGGATGTGAACCAACAAATGTATCACATTGTCCAAAACACAGGGCTGAGGATAGGAGTGAGAAGCTCTTTCTTCCCTAACTCTAATTCATGCTATTAAAACAGAGCAAAAGCAAAAACAAAAATGTCTGCTTTGTCTTGTTGTCTGTTACTTCTCAGGTTCTTGATGGCAGACATTTGAGGAAGATTTATATGTAAAACAATTAACAAATTCTCCCTGGCAGAAGGTAATCTAAAAGAGTTAAAGATGAGCCAAAAGAAATCAAGACTCGTTGTTTTCAAGTACCTATTTTAGCCAGGCATGGTGATGAATGCCTGTAGTCCCAGGTTCTGGGAAGCTTAAGACAGGAGGACCACTTGAGTCCAGGAGTTCTGGGCTGTAGTGTACGATGCCAATCAGGTGTCCACACTAAATTCAGCATCAATATGGTGACTTCCCTGGAGCAAGGGACCACCAGGTTGCCTAAGAAGGAGTGAATCTCCCAGGTGGGTGGGAGAGTTGGGTGGGGGGGGTAGGGAGGGGGAATCAAATATACGGTGATGGAAAGTGAGCTGATTCTGGGTGGTGAGCACATAATATGATGTATAGACAATGTAATGTAGAATTGTACACCTGGAAACAAAGTAATTGATCTCAATTAATGTCACCCCAATAAATTTAACAACCCCCCCATTTCTGAGGTATAATGTACATGCAATAAAATTCACTCATTTAAAGTGTAAAAAAAAAAACCAAAATGGGGGGGGGGGCGTATACTGGCCCAGTTCAGAAACAGTGCAGGTCAAAACTTCCATGCTGATCAAGTTCCGATTATATCATTAGTTAATATAAGGTCTAACTCTAGATAAACAAATAGATTTAAATAATTTAGAGCTATTTTTAATTAAAGTATACTGTTCAGATCTTAGCTTCCTGATACATATGTGGGGTTAAAAATAAATATAAGTAGGTACAAATATAATAGAGAAAACTTGGTTTAGCTAAGAAAAAAATGTAAAGGTCTTAGAAATATCAATTGGCAAGATGCTCAACATGATTTAGTCATATGATACAACTGCTAAAAAGGTTGAAGGGATCTTAGTTTACAGTCACTTACTTATTTATTCAACACTGTTTACCAAGTCTCTAGCTTGTACCAGACATAAAGCAAATCCAGTGATGTATTACACATTGCCCTTCTTTCAAGGAACTTAGCATTAAGTGGGAAAACAGATGTAAAATAATAATAATGAATGAATGAGTGAATGAAACTGCCACTTGATGTGATATACTCATAAACCAAAATAAAGTATATAAAGTGATATTTAAAAACAGAAAAAAGGGAAAGAAGAAATATGAGGAAAAATGTCTAAATTCTAAAGAATGAATAAGATGCCAGCAGAGAAAAGAGGCTCAAGGATGGGAGGGTAAATTTTAGAAGCAGAATATCAAAAAAAAAAAAAAAAAAAAGAGTACCAATTCTCTCATTCTATTTAGGGTAAGTCAAACTCCATCTGGACAAATAAATTGTCCCCAAAGGAGACCTCTGAAGTGATAGGATTTGAAACCTTCTCTTTATGGAATAATTGGAGTCAACAGAAATGCTGTCTTCAAAGAAGAAAAGAAGCAAAACATCTGTGTTCTCTTTATATTCTCATGTAAAAGGAGAGAACAGCTTGTGCTGTTTAGCTTGAAAGAACAGAATAAGAAGGAATGTTGGGGAGAAATTAGAGTAAACCAGACTTTGGCTTGATATATGGATTTATAACTAGAATTGTTCCCAAATACAATGAGTTGTCACCATGACTGGAGGTGTTGAAAGACTAAATTAATTACTGACAGGGATCTTACTGAGGAAATTTAACCATCACTTGGATGAACTAACTGACATCTACGATCCTTGTCTCTTCTGGGATTCTATACAAAGTAATGCAAAACCAGCCTGAATAGTGTCAGGCTTGGCTTGTTTTACCAGTACACTGCTGTCTTAGTCATCTCAGGATGACATTTTGCTGTAGAACTTAATGACCATAAACAGTGTGACTTATAAACAACAACATTTCTCACCATTCCACAAGCTGGAAGTCCAAGATCACTGTGCAGTCATGGTCAGGTTCGGGTGAGCAAACTCATATGGGTTGCAGAGTACTGACTTTTCCTTGTGGCTTTATATGGTGATGGTCAGAGAGAGGAAGAAAGTTCTCATGACTCCTATAAGGGCATTAACTCCACTTATGAGGGCTCTACCCTCATGACCTCATCTAATCCTATTTCTTCCCAACGGTGCCACCCACCTCCTAATACCATCACACTGGGGCATAAGGTTTCTTACACAAACTTTGGGAGGACACATTCAGTTCATAACAGTTGTATATGTTATGTTAGGTTTTTTGTTTTCTAATGAGGCTTCAGAACTCAGAGCAATGGATCACAAATGCAAACAGAATATTCTAAGCAGTACACAACATTGCCCTTGCAACCCTTAGCCTATGATCCACCTCTACTCTATGTAAGGAAACATAATAAATTCAAGACAGATTGATCAGAGAAAAAAAGGATAATAAAAGGGAAGTAATAGAAATACAGTACTGTACTGTGGCATTTTCCCCCTTCCTACATGTACAATGGAAAGGAAGAAGGATATGTCTTTTCTCTAATTCCAAGATAAGTGAGAGGAGGCAGCAAGCCACCCTCTGTAAAATGAACTGGTAAGGGTCAATAACAAGGAAGGGAAAATGACCTCTAGGGTTAATAGTTTTGGGACTATGAGCTGGATGGCTCCTGCCCCAAACTGAGTGTATCTCCCCAACCCCCAAATTCCTATATTGAAATCCCAACCCTCAGTAAGATGGTATTAGGAGATGGGGCCTTTAGGAGATGATTAGGTCACAAGAGTGGAGCCCTCATGAACGAGGTTAGTGTCTTCAAAAAAGAGATGCCTCACCTCTTCTTCCATGTGAGGAGATAGCAAGAAGACTGCTATCTATGATTCAAGGGCCCACACCAGATTCCAAATCTGCCAGTACCTTGATCTTGGAATCTCCTGTCTCCAGAACTATAAGAAATAAATATCTATTGTTTATAGAGGTCTTCAACATGGATACAACAGAGAGTTAAGAGTGTTTCTTAAGAATCCACGAAATCCTCCATGAGTGAACATTGTACGGCAGAGACCAGGAAATGAACAATTGAGAATTATAAGCAGAGCCAGACAAGCAATGTTTTTCTGTTACTGTCCCTTTTCTTTGTACTCAGAGAAACCTTAAGCATATGAGCAAATAGGGAAGGAGTTGGAGCAAGGAATACTGAAGCAACAAAGTCATCTCCTCAGTTGTCCTGGAGGTTTTCATCAGGCCTGACCAGAGGATAGGCAGAATTTTCAACTAAATGGAGGACAGAATTTTAATATTTTTCTATTAAACCAAGCTACTTAAATCTGGAAGAGTATAACATTCTAATACCAGAATAGTTGTCATTGGCCTGAGATGTACACAACATGTGGGGAATGGAGATTTAACATAATTTGTAAAAGGCAACAGTGGAGGAAAGAAAATTTCTTTCCTGAAAGCATGTTTTAAATCCAATCCATTTTTTTAATTTAAAACTAGCAAAAGAAACATATCCCATCAGAACCTGCTTGTTTCTCCTTTATTTAAAATATCCCTTATTCATTTATCCAAAATATGCCATTAACTTCCAATATTGCCCTCCACATTTTATGGCAAATTTTAATTCAATTCTAAAATATAATAGAGTTTATAATATATTAAATGCATTTTGAACTTTATTAGAAATGAAAATACCATATAACAATCACATTTGGAAGAGAGAACAAATAAGGCACAGTAATTCAATGTTTCCTCTGGAAAAAAAATTTTTTTGCACTGATCTAACTTCATTCTTCTTTGCAATGAAAAGCAGCAGGATGAACTTCCATTCCTGGAAATGTTGACTGGTGACTGGTTATTGTGAGCATGCTCCCTCATACACTGTGAAGTTTGCCTAGTCACAGTAGAAGCCAATACAAGTTTATGTTACAATCCTGTATTACATGGGATGACTTGCTAACATATGTCCCATTCAGGATTGTTTCCTATAAGGTTTTTATTGAGTATCACAAAATCCACACTGTGTATACAATTTAGAGTCTATCAAAGTAGACGAGAACATGTTACACTTACTGTTATGGGGAATAGTTTCAATCAGTATCCCTACTCCACTTCAGTATTAGTGGCCTCCTATGGCATTATGCTGAGAATGATTCTATAATCACATCAGAGTACAACAGGAGAACTATGAGCAATTAGCAACATGTACCATGGACAAGGAGAAGGGAGAGGAGGCTAGTGGGTGACATATTTGTCATCTCTGAATTAAAGCCTATATTTTCTCTCACTAAACCAACTAATACTGAAGTAAAAACAGGTTGTCAATTCATGTTGGAATTGAGAGAAAATTACGTTATTTTATGCTATCCAAAATGGCATACTACTTTTGATCTCAGTTGTTTGTCTATTAGCCCAGTGTCAGCAGCACCTCTCTAGAGGGGGACCGGAGTCATAAATGGGGAAACATGAACAACTGAAGACTCAGGTTTTGCAAGCTCATCGGTCCATAGTGTGTACAGACAAATGCCAGAGAAGCCACCACTAACTCAAGCTTTCTTGAGAACTATATATATATATATATATATATATATATATATATATATAAAATATTAATATTATATTAATATTATATTAATAAATATTAATTATCATTATTCTGAGAAGTTATGTTCAATAAAGTTACTACGGACATTGAGTTAGTAAATATTAAATAGTTGCTCCTAGGGGAAATAAAAGATTAGGTTCCTGTGAACCTCTGATCATATTTTCATCACTGATCAATATATAAATTTATTTTATGTGTGTGTTTATGTTTAAAGACATCTCATTTAATATGTCTTGTAATTCATTCACATTGAGCTTAAGTCCAATAGCACTATAACTCATGCCTAAATTAAGCTTATCTAATGAACATTTTCTCCATAAAGAACAGCACAGCCTCTTGCACATTGAAACACTAGACACCACTTCTGCACAATTCTTGGGGACATTTAGAACAATAAAATCACCAATAAAAAGTACTGCAAAAGCCAAAAACACGTAGTACAGTGATGCCATGGAATTCGAATTTAATCTATTCCAGAACCCTGTTCAAGTTCCAAAACATTGGAGTTCCAAAACAAATTTTCTCTTTTAAATAGCAGAATTAATCTGTTCCTGGGTACCACAAACTTGAATTTTCAAAATTATTTTAACAGTAAATGCACTGGATTTACAGTAAAATATTAATTTTATTAATTTTAGGGTAAAATATTAACAAGTAATAATATTTAAATAAAAAAATTTTAAATAATGATGATAACACATGTGGATGCTTTAAGAGATGGAAAAGGAAGAAGAGTCATTGTACACAATAACTTCAGGTGTCTGCATTCTTTGTCTTTTAATGCCCTTTGCTATGGTACCACTAGTAGAGGGCTTGAGGTCACTGGTTGTGTTTGCTTCTGAGAACCATCGTTCCAAAGTGGTCCAATGTTGATGATCTTTTTGCACTTTTCTGAAATGTTCAATGATGTTATCATCAAACAACTTAACACACCTGTCAACTAGAGCTCTGTTGGGGTGCCACTTCTCAACAGCGGCATGGGTTTTTGAACACATGCTAAGAAGGTCCTTGATTTCACCAGAGGGAATAGTTCCAGGGTCTCTCTTCCTCCCCAGAAGAAATTTCTTCTAAGATTTCTTTCTGTTGCTGCTGGTTGAGGTGCAGAAGCTCTTCTGTTGTCAGCTCAGGCCTATGATTGTCCACTAACTCGTTCACATCCTCTTCACTGATTTTCAAACCCATAGACTGACCCAGAGATATGAAGTCAGGAACAACAGATGGTTCTTCAAAACCTTATAAGCCCCTTGCAGCAATACATTCAGGCCAGAGATTTTTCCAGGCAGAGTTCACTGTCTTCAAAGACGATTCAGATAAAGCTACAGGCCGTACAGTCAATACATCCCACATGAACAACATGTTGGCTTTCAGATTCCAAAGCAGCGTTCAGATTCTGAGGCAAAATTTGCTTGATTTTTTCATTTGGATTCCAAGTTGTTCAAGTTTGGGGGCATTCGGATTCCAAGATATCACTGTAATTAGACCAGGGAAAGGATACTGTTTACAATATGAGAACACCTGAGGTGACTAAAATTTTCTGTGGAATTTCTACATGTCCACAGATGATCACAAAAGCCTAATGGGTATTGATTTTTGAGTTCCAGATAAATTTTAACAAATAAGTGAATTTACAAATACAAAATCTGCAAATAATGAGTATAAGTCTGTAACACTAGTATACTAAGATTTTTCAAATAGAAATAAAAATGCAACTTTTAATTGACCTTGAAAGTTTGCCCTTAATTAAAGAATTAGAACTAGCACAAATCATTTTTTAAGTTTTATTTAATTAATTGGAGTGACATTAGTTTGTAAAGTTATATAGGTTTCAAGTGTACATTTCTGTAATATATCAGCTACATATTGCATTGTGTGTTTACCACAGTCAGTTCTCCTTCCATCAACAGATAATTGACCCCTTTTTATTCAAAACCTCCCCAAAAGCAAAAGTCCAGGATCTAATGGTTTCAAAGGTGAATTCTATCAAACATTCAAAAATGATTTAATCCTTAGCCTCCTCAAACTCTTCCAAAAAGTTGAAGAAAGAGGCAATACTAACTCATTTTATGAGGCTAGCATTACCCTGATACCAAAATCTGTTAAGAATAAAACTACAGACCAGTATCTCTGGTTAATACAGATGTAAAAATCCTAAATAAAATACTAACAAATCGAATACAATGATACATTAAAAAAATTATGCATTACAATCAAGTGAAGTTCATTCCAGGGGCACAAGGATGATTCAACACACAAATCAATCAACATGATACACCACATAAAATAAAAGATAAAGAACAGTAGCAATAGATGAAAAACAACAACAACAACAAAAAAAAAACAAACATTTGACAAGATACAACATCTATGATCAAAACACTTAATAGAAGGTAAGTATCACAACATAATAAAGGCCATATACGACAAACCCTCGGCTAATATTGTACATAGTGGTGAAAAACTGAAAGCTATTGCTCTGAAATTAGGAACAAAACAGGGATGCCCCCTATCACCGTTGTTATTCAACATAGTATTAGAGGTCCTAGCCAGAGCAGTCAGGCAAGAGATAGACATAAAAGGCCGCCAAATTGGGAATAAGAAAGTTAAATTGTCACTTTTTGCAGCTTTTATGATTCTTTATAAAGAAAACCCTAAAGATTCTATCAAAAAAACTATTAAAAACAATAAACAAATTCAATAAAATTTCAGGATAAAATATTTAAGTGGCAACTGTCCCAAGTTCTTGAGTCTTGCACATAAAAATGTAGCAGACAGAGTCTTCCTGGTAAAGGTCCAGAGTGAACAAAGGGTTGGAGGCAAAAATGGTGCCCTGAGGGCCCCCTTTGTGCCCCCTAACCAGTAGACACTGGAGCAGAGATACAAGAAAGAGGACTGAGCCAATGAGACCACACAGAGCAGTAGTCTGAGGGCTTCAATTGTGTAGTCTAGTCTAACCTTCATATTTTGATTTCAGGTTCAGGGTTCTACAGAATAATAGCTGTGCCTTTTTTGTGTATGTGTATTTAGCTAAATTAAACATGGGGCACTCTGCACAGAGGGCACTTGATAAATTTGTTTCTTAGTTATTTCTTCTCTCCTGCCTTGTACAGAGGAAGTGAATGATTATAGTTGTTTCCCCCTTTCCCGGCAGTCTCACAGTGTGTGAGTGGAGTGTTCCTTCTCATTGGCGTTCCTTCTCTCCAGGATAAAGGAGAGAAAATGACTCAAGTCATGACAAATATTAGCCCAGGTGTATTACTGAGCATTCCCAAGGCAGTGGAGACTAAATAAATCCAACCTTGTGGCTTTCAGGGTAGCAATATAATCAGGGGCAATGTCCAGGAGTACTTTATTTCTGAATGCTTTCTGAGAATGTGTCCATGATTAAACTCTGTGCTGTCATTCAAAATGAGGGGATTCAATACTCAGCAGTTAATGTCATACTAGAGTATTACAGTCACAGCTGCACAGTGTTTAAATACCCTTCATTACATATACTATTTTAAAGCATATAAATGTTGCTACAAAAGGTCTTACTCATATTTACAAAAAGAGGGTAAGTAGAGGGATGTTGCTGGGGTAAAATGACAGATTCAGGCTTGGTCAACGGTCAGTAACATTTTTTCTATAAATGTCCACATAATAAATATTTTAGGCTTTGCCTAAGAGTCTGTTTCTCAACTACTCAACTCTGCCATGAGATGGCACATAAATGATTGATAATATGGAAATGAATGAATGTGGCTATGTTCCAATAAACTTTATTTATGGGCATAAATATTTGAAGTTTAAAATTTTTTGACATGTTATGAAATATTGTTTTTCTTTTTTTTTTTTAACTGGTTAAAATTGTAACCACCGTTGTTACCTTTCAGGAAATAAAAAAACAATTTGACACAAGGGCTATAGTTTACTCACCTCTGTTTTTAGGTGAAAGAGAATAACTTTATTTCAGAGGCTGGGATAGAGAGTCCTGGGGCAGGCTAAGGGTGTAGTTGTGAATCTAGGACAAAGTTCTTAGTCTCTACAAGGCTTAAGTACTACCCTAGAAGGTATGGATGCTTTAGCAGCCTAGAAAGATATTCCAAAGCAGCAGCAAAGTGATTACTCCATCAACCAAAGAGCTAATGCCGCCTCTTAAACCAATACCATTCAGGTTTACAGTCTTAAGCCTGGACTGCCTTTCTCACCTCCAAAATTTAATTAAATAATTTTCATTGACCTCTGACAGGTTTTTCTCACTAAAATTGACTTTTTAGAAAGGGTAGTTGAAGGGGAGGAGGGAAGGGGAACAAGAGACTGGTTCTGGGGGCTGAGCCATCTGGCCAGGACTAGAGTAATGGTCTAAACAGTGCACAGAGATTTCCATTATAAGGACTCTAACCATAATGATAGTTAAAAGTGGAAAATAATGACTTTTAATTTTGCCTTTGTATATGTAAACAGTGTGGTTCGCTTTGCGAAGAAAAACTCTGTGGACCAGATGCTATATGAAGTCTTTTTCTTTAAGATACATGGTAGAGCTGGGTCTTGACCTCATCTCAGAGTAATCCATCTCCCTGCAATTATTCTAATAACTAATAAATTTTAAGTTCCTCATGTGCACCAAGAATTTCACATACAGCATTTGATACATACTTCACAAGACGCTTGACCATCACGATTGCTCTGCAGATGACTAAAATGAGAGTCATAGGGGCAATGTGATTTATTCAAACTAACTTGTGACAAAAACAAGATTCAAACCCATATCTACCTGGCCACAATATTCTGACTGCTGTTTATTTATAATATGAAAACATTAGTAAGTTACAACATTTTCTGAGGGTTTTGGAACTTAAGGTTTCAGGAATCCAGCTAAGAACCAAAAGCTAAATTTAAAAGACTTTTGAACAGCCCCAGTAAATGTCAGTGTTCAGGATTTCAATATTTTGGTTTTTCTAAAAGACAAAGACATCAACAGTTACTTAGAGATCACCGACTTTTATGAGAGACATCGTTTTAATCAGTGTGGTTAACTGGTTTTTCAATTTCAAAAAAACTTATGAAAGTAATGAAAATATCTGAGAGAATAGCTTGATAGCTTAACTGGAAAAGAAACAGAACATAATTATGATATAAGGATTCAAAACATATAGCTGTTTGGGACCATTCAAGTTAGTGGCTTTATTTTCTTTTATATCATGGTATAATGGTTAATTTAAAAAATTA
>PVKE010047910.1:0-11766 GCA_004027555.1 Craseonycteris thonglongyai | reverse complement strand
TAAAAATAAATGCCAATCACATTATGACACAATATCAAATATTGCATTAAACTAAATTAGAACATGAAAACCTAATTTTTTTTGTTTTGTATTCTATATTTAATTCTAAATAAGTTTCTACTTATTATAAAGCATGTGCTAGAAAATATATATTACCATAACCTAAACTCAGTTTTAATGTCATAAGAAATACCAGAGACTACTTTGAAAAGAAACAGCATACAAATAATTCCTTGCTAATTTAGTTTTTTAATTTATTTTTATTTATTTTCTTATTGTTAAATTTTTTGGGGTGACATTGATTGGTAACAATTAGATAGTTTCCGGATATACAAGTCCACATCACATCACCTATGCATCGCATTATGTGCTCACCACCCAGAATCAGCTCCCCTTCCATCACCATGTATCAGGTGTCCACTCCCACCTCCCTCCCCCAACACTCCCTCCCCCCATCTTCCTCACTCCTCAGGTAACCACCAAACTATTGATTGAGTGTGTCCATAATGCTGGTGCCCACTCCCACCTCCCCTCCCTCTCTCCCTCCCCCCTCCTCACCTTCCCTCAGGCAATCACCCAGCTATTGAGTGTGTCTATAGGTCTCTGTGTCTTTGTAACTTTCAGTTTTATATTCCACCTATAAGTGAGGTCATATGTTTCCTGATTCTTTCAGTCTGACTTATTTTGCTTAGTAAGATGGTCTCTAGGTCCATCCATGTTGTCGCAAATGACTGTATTTCATCATTTCTTATCGCTGAGTAGTATTCCATTGTGTAAATGTACCACATCTTTATCCAGTCATCTATCGAAGGGCATTTTGGTTGTTTCCATGTTCTGGCCACTGTGAACAGTGCTGCGATGAACATGTGGGTACAAACATCTTTAAAGATTTTAAGGTTTTCAGGTTTTGGGGTAGTTACCAGTAGAGGGATTGCTGGGTCATATGGTAATTCCATTCCTAATATTTTGAGGAATCTCCATACAGCCTTCCATAGTGGTTGTACCAGTTTACATTCCCACCAGCAGTGTATGAGGGTTCCTTTTTCTCCACAGCCTCTCCAGCACGTTATCACTTGTCTTGTTGATTGTAGTCATTCTAACACGTGTAAGATGGTATCTCATTGTGGTTTTTATTTGCATCTCCCTAATTGCTAGTGAAGTGGAGCATTTTTTCATATATCTGTTGGTCATATGTATGTCTTCATGAGAGAAGTGTCTGTTAAGGTCACCTGCCCATTTTTAAATTGGATTGCTTGTTTTTTTTATTGTTGAGTTGTACAAGTTCTTTGTATATTTTTGATATTAGCACCTTATCAGAGGCATTGTTTGCAAATATTTTTCCCAGTTGGTTGGTTGCCTCTTTGCTTTGTTGATGGTTTCCTTTGCAGTGCAGAAGCTGTTTAGCTTGATTCCTTGCTAATTTATTTACAGTTCCTTTATAAAACTTCTTCACAGGCTCAATTCTCTATTAATTATCCTTTATTAAATCAATTTACATGAGTAAAATAGAAGAATGTGTGGTATATGCTATTAGGATGTTGCTATATAAAAGAAAAATATTCTGTTAAAATAAAAATCTATCAAAAAAATGCTGATACTAATTTAGATTACATCATCTTCATGTGGAAGTAATTCATTATTTACTTGTATTTTAATTACTTGGGTTTTTTTCCAGAAGTATATTCAGAAATTATTACAACTAGGTTTCCATTTTAAAGTAAAGGCATTTCTGGTTTCTTTCAACCATAATTTTTTTTTTTTTAAATCGTCTCTTTCAGAGGAGCAGTATCACATTCAGATGCCACCATATATGCAAATACTTTTGGTCTTTGTTCATCTGATACCTAGATGGATTCTGAGCGATCTGGCCATAACTGGCACAAGCTAAATTACTAACACGTCTGTTCATTAGTCTTATACCAATCGTGAACTACTGTATATAGCCATGTATAATGCACACTTTTTTGGATCCAACTTTGTGAGGAAAAAAGAAGGATGGGCATCATACATGGGTAGGACTAATTCTGTATTATATACATGTTTTCAATTCTTTTATTTATGCTCATGAGTTAAAAGTGTTAACTCTAGAAATCAATAACAATACCTGTATCAAAATAATACCCTGAAATACATTAATAGGTATTTTTATATAAAAAATTGTATAGGGGAAGCTGGGATGGCTCAGTGGGTTAAGCACTCACTTTGAAGCTCTAGGGGCTGAGGATCGAATCCTGGCCCTGGCCCGTGCAGACCCATATGCTGAACTGGGGAGTGCTCCCAGTTCAGTTCTCACTGGGGTAAGACCCCAGCCCAGTTCCTGGCCTGTGCAGCTCCATGCCCACCTGTGGAATGAAACTGTGGAAAAACCAATGATGTGCAACTATGGAGACTGTTCTGGGCCCTCCCCCTTCTCTCTGTCTCTGTCTCTGTATCTCTCTCCCTTTCTCTCTGTCAAAAACAATAATAAAAAAAACTGTATAAAATTTCTTGTACCTTACATCTCTGTTCTTGTGTTTTGTAATTATTTGTTACATAAAATTTCTTGTACCACATGTTAAAAAATAAATGCTAAAATCCCTTTATAATACAAAAAAACAAGTACCTAAATATAAACAAATAAAAATTTGAATTAAAAAATTGAAATGAAAGATTTTTTCCCAGAAAATTTGGGCCAAAAACGTGGGTGCACATTATACACAGGAGCACATTGTAAAGGCAAAATGTGGTACATCCTGTAATCCTATCATTTAAATCTCTTCTTTTCATTCAAAAGTAGAATTCAAGCAGGGCATTTTGGTTTCATTAAAAGAGCTTTGATTAATAACTAAATATGAAGTACGTGGCTTCTAAGATGTTTCAAAATATGTGTAGTCCTTATTAGTTTGCCCTGCATAAGCAAGATCTGAAACTTTTTTTGGAGTCTCTGACCTAAAATGCTGAAGATTTATATTTGACACTTCCCTTATGGCTTTAAATCAACTTTACTAAAGAGAGCACTCTGAGTACATATTCTATCAGGAAAATCAGCCAAAAGAATTAATTTGAAAAGATTTAACTTCGGAGTATGTAATTGTTGCATTTAAAAACCAGTACATATGCAATTATTGGAAAGATTTTTAAAGTGATTTAAATACTGTGGGCAATTAGTTTCTCAACCCTGCTGACAGTGTTCTTGAAATCCAGCTGTGTTCACTAAGCCTCAAAAATGCTGACTGCAGCGTGGTTATAGAATAGATTTAAAAGATGAATTCACGTATTCACCAACTACCTCCACTGAATTGCTACCTAGAAACGTATTTATGTTTTAATTCTACAGATAATAAAGATGGCAGTGTAATTATGCTACTAACAGAGGAAGGTCCTTTCAAAATAACATTTGTTCAGTATCACTGAAATAAAACGCATGAAGTTTTGTAAGTGAGAATAAATCTGCATGCCATGATGCTTTTCTTCACCGCTTCTCAGAAGTCGCTGTTGTGTCACCTCTGCTCCTGCTGAGATGTTAATGCCAGTTCATAAACCTTGTGGCAACATGGTAATGAACACCTTCCTCCTCCTGGTGCCATGTCAAAAGCAGACTGATTTGGGCTTTCCATGGTGGAGATGTATGTTAAAACGACTCAACCAACAAAATGGAAAGAATGTATTATGTGTGTTTCAACTGTGTTTTTGACATGCAATGACAATGCATAACCTAGCTTACAAATTCTTTTTTATTTTTTTCAGTTACAGTTGACATTCAATATTATTTTATATTAGTGGTTAGACATTTATATAATTTATGTAATGATCCCCTAGATTAGTTTAGTTCCTACCTGGCACTATACATAGTTGTTGCAACAAAATATTCTTTTTGATGATTATGGAAAATAATGAAAAAAATGTTATAAATGAATATTGATGGTTTCATTGTTTATAACAACAGTATAAGGAGCAATATTTGTTAAAACCTAGTTATGAATGGAGTTTTCTAACTATGGAAAATTATTTTAGAACTTCTTCATGATTATTTACACAGAAATATTAGGAGTTAATGGTAATTCTGATGAAGTTTTGGAGTGTACCATTGTTACTAATATCAAATATGGCATGTCTAAAATTAAAGAAAGAACACCAGATTTGGCTGGGTCTGGCAGAGTGAGGCAAGGCAGTTAGCAGTTGATATAAAAAAGGGTAGACAGGTAGGACCTGAAAAGAAGGCACAATGTAGAATGAAGACAAGAAGGAAGTGGTGGCTATTGTGGATCTGGCCAGAGAAACAGTAAAAGAAAGTCCACAAAAAAATAGAAGAGAATAATCAGGTAAATGAGGAAGAAGCCAATCTATCCTCCAACACTGGCCATAGGGAATAGGATATTGGTTCTGTGCTAGTACTGTGTTCTAGACAGAAAGCACAGTTCTACTCACAAATGCTATACCTAAGGCAGTTCAGAGCCCTTAGTGGGATTGTTTCTGGACAGGCTTGGAATGGAATGATGTTCTCCAAGCCCTGTCCTTCTAAGCAGGAGAGGGTTTGTGCTTGAGGATTTACTGGGATATGTAGACAGAGGAAAAGCTTGAATCTTTGTGGAATCTATCTTTCTAGAGGCTCCAAGAATCAAGCTTTCAGACCAGATAACTCCTCAGCTGTAAGAAAATGAAAGCATCTCTTCACCCCTTAGATTTACAGATTCATTTGAGTCACTTTTTGAGTATTTGTACAGTAACCAAAGGTGGAAACAATTTAGGAGGGAAGGAGATGGTGCCAGAAAGGATAGAGGAAGGTTTCCAGTTGAGCAAGCTCAATTAGAAAATGTAAGCTTTTACGGGAACAGATGAAACCCACAAGACAACAGTGAAGAATTGTTACTGTAATACACATGGGCAGTTGGTTGAATGATGTTAGGGTTGATGTAAATCTCATCCCATCTGGAAAGTGGTGGTTCTGCTAGGTAATGGAAGCTAACATTTGCTCTGTGCTTGCTTGATATGCCAAAGCAGCAAGTCAGATGACCCAAGTTCACGCAAATGAACATACTATTGTAAGGATAGATGAAGGCTATGCTGTAAGGAAATTAATAGTATATTTAAAGCACAATGGGCTATCCTAAGTTAAAGCATGAGAAAGCACACTTTAAAATTGCTTACAAGAAGACAGAAAAAAAGTTATTTTATAGAAACATCAAAAAGCAATGGGATAAGAAAGTTTTATTTTCTCTCTGAGCCTAGCCATTTAAAGAATGTATACACCAATAGGTCAAAACAGGATTTCCAAAATCAGAATCCAGACTAAGGGCCTAAACTATAGCAAAAGTGTCTAAAAATTATGATCTAGCATAAGCCTATATGCTCCAGAGCATGACGGATCTTGAGCAAGAACAAATTGGTAACTCAAACTGTACTTCTGAAAGTAGTCTCTTCATTTGTCTCTTTAGTTAAACCATCTGGAGTTTACAGGGATGTTTTCTGCCAAAACGATGTTTGGTAATACATGACAATCTTAATATAAAACTAGAAAATAAACTTAAAAAGCAGTAAGTGAGGTATTAAACAGATCAGTACTGGATATAAAGCAATATCAAATAAAGCAAAATTAGTTTTAACAAAGTTATGAGAGAAAATAAACAGAAATAACATAGTGAGGAATTAACATACCACACTTCATCTGTGATAGATCCAAGTAAATTAAAAATAAAGACAAAAATAACTGTACAATATAATTTATAAAGTTGAGCCAAAAGGTAAACACCAAACTCTACATTACATAGGAAACCCATCTTTATGTTTATTCAACAAGTACTTATTCACTTATCTCGTTCGTTGTTTATCCCTATCTTCTAGAAAGCTGCCTTGCATATGGCATAAATATAATAAATATTTGTTAAGTAGTAAGCAAAGACTATACCTTTTCAAGACTTCATTGAACACTGTACATATTGATCAGTGAAAATGCAATATTATCCCAATAAGGTGACCAGATTTAAACATTGGTAAAGCGGGACACCATTGACCGGGTGGGGGTGGGGGGCTCTTGATTAAAAATTTGGTCTATCTCCCGCCGTTCCCTAGCTTATCGTGCATTCTTTCCAAAAATCGGGACTTTTTTAAAACACCGCGGGACGCGGGACAAATTGTTAAAAATCGGGACTGTCCTGCCAAAAGCGGGACGTCTGGTCACCTTATTAAAGCAAATTTTGCATTTTTAAACTACAAATCAAAAATGTTAGAATTTACAATAATAGACTTTGAGCTCTGAGTCCTGAGAAATGGGATCTGGGGTTCACTATAAGTCTTTCCCTCAAAGGATTGGCTCAATATGCTGAAAAGGTAAAAAGACTGACTAAAACACTAGATTCGTAAGACTGAAGATGAAACTGGACATGATCTATAAGGAGAGATTAAATAAGGTAGGGATTCTTCAGTCTGGAAAACTGATGGTTAAAGAGAATTTGGGAAAAAAAAATCACAAAGGGTGTAGATGAAGTAAATACAGATTTAGTCATTAGATTTTAAAATAAAGGACGAGGAGACAATTTGAAACTGAAATGTAGTCATTTTAGAACTATAAGGAAGTAGATTCACACAACTAAGTGCCAGATGGGACTAAAAACTACCTGGTCACATTTCTTTGCATTACAAAGAAAGAATAGATTTCAACAAAAGGTGCTGGGAACATTGGGTATTCACATGCAAATGAAGGAATTTGGATACTTACCTTACACCATATACAAAAACAACTCAAAATGGATCAAAGACCTAAATGGAAGAGTTGAAACTAAGAATATTAAAAGAAAATAGAGGGGAAAATCTTCATGACATTGGATTTCACGTCACTAATGATTTCTCAGATTTGACACCCAATATGCAGGCAAAAATAAATAAATAAATTGGACCACATCAACATTAAAAAGTTCTGTGCATCAAAGATACAATAGGGTGAAAAAGCAACCCACAAAATGGGAAAAACTATTTGCAGATTGTATGTCTAATAAGGAGTTAATATCCAGAATATATAAAGAACTCCTATAACTCAACAACAGGTTAAAAAATGGGCAAAGGATTTGAATAGACATTTCTCCAAAGAAGATATATAGATAGCCAATAAGCACCTGATGAAGATGCTCAATGTCACTAATTATTAAGAAAATACAAATCAAAAAATAATAATGCAAACCAAAACAGAGATACCACCTGCTACCCATTAGGATGACTTCTATAAAAAATGAAAAATAGGGAAAGCCAGGATGGCTCAGTGGGTTAAGTGCTCGCTTTGAAGCCCCGAGGACCTAGGATCGAATCCCGGCTCCGGCCCAGGCGGACCCACATGCTGAACTGGGATGTGCTTCCCGAATGCGGTGACGCTCCCAGTTCAGTTCAAAAAATAATAAATAATAAATAAATAAATAAATAATGAAAAATAAATGTTGGTGAGAAGTGGAGAAATTGGAACCCATGTGCCCTGTTGATGGGAATGTAACAGGGTGTAGCCACTGTGAAAAATAATATGGCAATTCCTCAAAACATTAAACAGAATTATCACATGATCCAGTAATTCTAGTTCTGGGTATATACCCCAAAGAATTGAAAGCAGGGACTTGAAGAGATATTTGTGTATCCATGTTCCTAGCAGTGTACCAATTCACAATAGCCAGAAAGTGGAAGCAACCCAGATGTCCATCAATGGATGAATGGATCAACAAAATGTGGTCTATACATACAATGGAGTATCATCATTCAGCCTTCAACAGGTAGGAAATTCTGGCATAATATGGATACACCCTAAGGTTATCATGCTAAGTGCAATAAGCCTGTCACAAAAGGACAATTATTGTATAATTCCACTCACATAAGTACTTAGAATAGTTAAAATCACAGATACAGAAAGAATGGTGTTTGCCAAGGACTGCAGAGAGAAGGAACTGGAGGCGGGGTAGCATTTAATGGGTACAGAGTGTCAGTTTTGCAAGTTGAAGAGTTCTGTGGATAAATGGTGGCAATGATAGCATAACAATGTGAATTTACTTAATGGTTAAGTGAATTTACTTATTGGTTACTTAAATGGTTAAGATGGTAAACTTTATATTATGTGTATTTTTTCAAAAAGATTTATTTTATTGTTTGAGAGGAGGTGTGAGAGAGAGGAATAGAAGGGGGAAGGGCCTAGAACAGTCTCCATAGTTGTACATCTTTAGTTGCGACATGTAATAGTTTCATTCCACACAGGTGGATGTAGAGCTGTGTGGGACGAGGACCAAACCAGAGTCTTCCCACATAAGAGGCAAGAACCTTCACTGCCATCCCAGTGGTCAACAGTTGGCATGCAGTTCAGCCTATGAGTTTGTGTGGGCCAGGAATCAAACCCCGAACCTCACCCGGCATCCCTATATTATGTGTATTTTACCACAATTTAAAAAGTAGAACTCATTTCTTCTTCTTCTTCAGTCAAAACTTGCTCCTCTTCTTGAGTTCTCCATTTATGTGAGTGGCATTCTACTTCCAGCTGTCCAAGCCAGAAACCTGGCCCCGTCCTTGGCATAACCCCTTCCTCCCCCAGCCCATGTACTCATTCAACAAACAATTATGAACCCTTCCAGTATGCCAAGCACTGTGCTGGTGGTTCTTGAAAATGCCCCTGAGCCCATTGCAACCACCACATCTGTTTCAAGACACCGTCACCTCTCATCTAGATCACCCTTGCCATCCCCTTCCTGGTCTTTCTGTCTGGTCCTGCACACTTCCAATCTCTTCTCCACTTTGCAGGAAGAAAGAGTGCTCTTTCTTTATAAAGTGGAAACGTACAATGTACCCTCCCCTCTCCAAGTCAATTCAAGGCCCTTAGTTGCCATCAAATAAAATTCAAAACCCTTAACTTGGCTTATAACGCCCATTGGCATTGGGCTCCTCATCACTTCTACAGGCTTACTGCTCAGATGTCTGATGCACTCTGCTCACTAAGCATTCAGAAAACTTTCAGTTCTGAAACTTCCCAGGCTCTGTCCCTCTCTGGCTTTTGTAAACACTGTTCCTTCACCTTAGAGCACTGTTGACCCTCCTCCAACCTACCAGGGCTGTCTTTGCCCAGCCATCCTCTATTGTTTACTCTGGGTCCTAGCCTGAATCTATCCTTCCTATTTCAGGAAGACTTATCTGACCCAAGTCTGCATTAGGTGACCCTCATGGGTGACCCTGTTTTTCCGTCATCAAGCACATTTAACACTGCCTTGTGATTGCCTGTTTACTTACCTGTTCTGGGTTTATTGACACAAAGTGGGTGGCTCAGTAAATCATTAATAAATAGATCCAAGGAGACTATAGTCCCTCTTAGTCATACACTTAGGTCAGTGTAGTGCCAGTGATAGAACTAGTAGTAGAATTAGAATGCCAGGAACTCTCCATGTAATGCTATTTCCACTACCGAGTCACATGATGGGTGATAAATTCATGAAATTCACTATCCCAACAGGGGCTGGGACAACTTTCCAATAGCCCAGCCACACTAACCCAAAAAGAAGTTGAGATGTGCAAAAATTTTAGATGTGACATTGTCCCTGTCTTCCCACTGTCCTCTCTTTGGGTCCCAAATAGCTAAGAGGGCCTGGGACAGATGGAAAACAGAACTGACCAGATGTGATAAGGGCTAGTTTCATTTGACAGAACAGCGAATCAACCCACTTTTGCCAATAGGAAAAACCTTAATTTTACAGCCTGTCTTAAGATGTGGCACATATAATGTAACTCACAAGACCACTCCCTATCAACTGTGTACTACTGGACAGTGAAATTTGGCTTACTGCATTAAAACTTTGCCTTAAGAAATCCAATATGGGTTGAAAAGGAAATATTTCCCATAACATATACACAGACATATATATAGATATGAGCATATATGTTTAGAATATAAATCACTTAAACTAGTCAGTTGTCATCATTTATATGAGGAGTGAGGCGAAAGGGGAACAATAAAGTCACATCTTTTGTTAAATAAAATACTCCAAATATACATAAATTAAAACCACAATTTCATCTTTGGTGCTTGTGATATAATTAATCTCTCATATTTTACAGATTTATGTCAACATAGATTGTCACTGAGATGAAAACTGTATTCTGTACATAGTCTGAGCATATTATTTTCACAGCTCTAGGACATAGCACTGACTCCAGCTGAAACCTGAGATGACTGTGTATATATATCATCCCACAGGGATTTATTGAAACTATGTTCTCAGGATCACCAGCCATGCTTACATTCTGCATAATTTCAAAATCAAGAGAAATAAAGGCTTAAAACTTAATTTAGGATTGAATTGTTCAAAAAAGACAGGGTTATAATTAAGGTAATATTGAGCTTCTATCTGTGACCAAGCAATCTCTACTTTAATTCATTGTCATGAGGTGAATTTTGGCCTTAAATGATAAATATAGCACTATTCTCAAATGGTCATTTAAAAAGCAGATAAGTACTCTAGTGTTTATTAGTACCAGTCAAAACAAAAAATACAAGAGGGAATATGGATATATAGTTTATATAAAATGAGACATACGATTATAAGCAGCTTTAGTGATTGCTTTTGCTGCATTCTTCTGAATATCAGGAACTGTAGAGTTTTCTGCAAATGAGAGGAGCTTCTTAAGACCCCCTGTCTGCTGAATCTGCACTACAGTATCCATATCTTCAAGGCAATTGGCTATCACTGAAAGCACTTCTATATGAAGGTCATTCAATTCCTAGTAATAAAAGCAAACACAACTTTAGAAAGCAGAACTAAAAAAAAGTCATACTTTCCAAATTTTACTAAAAGAAGGACTAAGGTCAGTTGGAACATAATGTAATTAATTTTGTTGGGACAGAAGCTCAAGGAAACAGGTCTTTTTATTAATATATCTCTCTCTCCCTAGCCATTTGCCCCATTGCTTCTTATTCCCCCTACTCCAAAGTGTTTTACAGATAAAAATAATTACTGGAAACTTCTGGTAATGGAATCCAAGTGAAGTTACTCATACAACCTTCCACTGAGAACAATTTTAAAGTCTGAAGAAAATGTTTTATAAAAAAGCAGACAGAAGCTGAAGTACAATCCTGAAAATGGAGTATTGTGAGTATTGTGAAGTATTGTGAGTGTGTGGCTTTCTTGCCTAAGGAATCTCCCAATTCCCCAGAGCAATGAAAGACGGCAGACTTGCCTGAACAGCTAGAATTGTAAGATGGAAATCATTAAAGTGAGAGAAACACAGAAAGGATGCACCACTGTCATGGTATTTCACAGCCTTGCTTCTGGTCAAGGAGCTCACTCCACAGCAGATGTGTGGCAATGGGCCCATGCTCACGGAATTCACTGACCCACCCACCATCCTAAAGCAGCTGGCTTAACGGAATAGCCTTTTAAAGACTCAGTCACAGGGCCAGCGAGTTGGCAATACCTCATAAGTCTGAGGGCAAGTTTCTCCAGGAGGCTTCAGTATAGTTTAAGGTTCCCAGTATAGGTTCTGAATCAGTGTCCACTATATGGTGCTATCTCTACCAAGCCAGGGTTCATGGGCCTAGGACTCAAGGGGTGGAAATGGGAGTGGCACCATTCATTATTACATCTAGTGACCCACAAGCAAAATGTATGCTTCCTATTTTCTTGACCTTATGCCCTGCTGACCTAGAGGTTTCAGTTTCAAAAGGAGAAACGCTCCCATCAGGAGACACAACAGTGATTCCATTAAGACACCACTCGGTCACTTTGAGTTCTTTATACCTCTGTATCAACAGGCAAAGAAAAGAGCTACTGTGCTGGTAGA
>PVKE010047909.1:0-11766 GCA_004027555.1 Craseonycteris thonglongyai | reverse complement strand
CTGGCCCCCAAAAAAAACGCGAAAGTGAAATATTGAAATCAAATTATCAGCCATACTGTGGATTTTTATAACAACTTTTTCATATTTACGAACAAATAGTACAACAACTTATACATTGCAGTTGATAAAAAAATTAAATTGCATTTTAAGTTAGTAAAAATCTATCTTGAAAAAGTGTCGGAAAATCAAATTTTTTAGGTACCGCATGTACGGAATGCTGCTATCAAAAGTTGGATATGGAAATTTATTTTCTTCATGAGCCTATATCTCGAAAACTTAGTAAGTGATTTAAAAAATAAGAAATAGTTTTGAACATATATTTTACTTATCTACCCATACCTCGCTGGAATGCACCTTATACTGAAACACAGTGTATAAACATAGTATGCATTTCACACCCCTTCTTCCCCCTTAGACTACGCCTATGACAACAAGTTGATCGCGACACACTTTTAAGATAAAAAGTAGATCTTGTATAGACAAAAGTTGGCCACCCCTGACATAAACAATCATATGTAAGGATGCATGTACAGATTAAATCAATGTTGTCATAACACTAAAATATTCACTAAAAATTGACCACTTATGAAAATATTAACTTCTCAATTATTTGATCTTTCGCGTTCCAAATAATTTGTGTATAACTCATTCTCTATCTGATTTGGAGAATCTGTAGAAGTAGGGAAGGAAATGTATATGTACAGAAAACAGCTGAAGATGGTTTGACTATCAAAAAATATTAAAGAAATTCATTAATGAAATTGTGAAATAATTTGGTGTAGGTTTGTTTCCTTATATTTATTGAGAATGGGAACTTGGGACACTCATTTATATGTCTTTATCTTTCTGAAGGTTGTTTTTAAAGCTAACATCATTTGGTAGCTTGTTAGAAATGCAGAATTTCAGGAGATACCCCAGACCTACAAACTCAGATTTTATATTTTAAACATATCCTCAAGTGATTCACTTGTGCACTAAAGTTTAAGACTCTCTATACCAATAGTTCTCAATGGAGCTTACATGCAAGATACTACAGAATTCTTGTTTATAGATGGACATAAGTGGTTTTTATAAGCTTCTCAGGTGATTTTAATATATAGTCAGGGTGTGAATCCACTATAGGTAAACCCCTTGAGGGTAAGACCACATGCTAGTTAATTTTGTGACTTTGTCAAAGGCCCAATAAAATGTCTTAGTGTACAATAATGTGTTTTTGTCAAACCCAGAATGGCATTTCCTATGTCCAAAGATATGATTTGATATAGCATAAAATATTAGTGGTTAACTAAATTTGAGGAGTTCAATTATGAAAGACCTTCCTCAGTTATGTTCTAAAGCAATGCTATAATGGAAACATAAACCCCAGTGACCACTCATAAAGCACACTATCCTAGAGTTAAAGTTGCCAGCGGCCTTTTCTTTATGAAAATAATAACTTTATCACTCACTTTATGAGGTTAAATCAAACAAATAAATAACCAAAAATTCTGCAAATATAAAATGCTTTTTATGTAAGAACAAAACTACTACTTCATCAATATTATTCCACAGAACAATGTAGCATATTCTGACCACAGAAAGTGGAAACTAAAATCTGAAAAACTATTATATTTATAAAGCACAAAACTAGGTTCTCTTTGTCCTTAATTCATATGTATTCCTCATTCTTTAGATACTTTCACCATGCACATTTAAAGCCAAATGTGGTTCTTTGTTTCCTTGTTTGGTAAGCTTTTTGACTAAGGTAAGAAAAATACTAATTTTAACCTAAGTTGAAATAAAATATTAATATTTAAGATTTAAAAAAAAATTTATGAAGAATGAATTGTCTTTAATTCAATTAAGTTTCTCTGAAAAAAGTGCTCAGGATAAAACCATGCTATGTAATATACAAATTAATTCAAATTATCATATATTACATAGCTATTTCTTTTTAAGTATGTATACATATAGATAAAATGGACTTAGAAGAAATTATTTGTAAAAATATCTTCTATATGTTTTCCCACAGATCTCTTTTCTCTAAAAATTTAGAAAATAGTTAATATAGTGATACCAAGGGCTACCTCACTGACATGATTTATGCTTTGCATTCATAAAATATTGTGTCTAGTCAACTGAATTGTAAGCAGCTGAATGCTAGTCAGAAAATTTTATCCCACTTAGGAATAAGTTCACAGTGACAGAATGAATATATTTCCCTTATGAGTTCAGACATTGTCAGTGAGGAAAGGCTTTTAGTTGCTCTCAGTCTGTGCTTGAATCTCTAAAAAAAAGCCACTTACTAAAAGTATTATCTCAGTCACTTAAGATATATGGCCCTGACTACCAGTACTCTCTCTATTTTTAACTTTAAATATGAACAAATGAGGGCTATTCCTTTCCCAGAAATCCTGGGAATGTTTTTTAAAGGTGAGAAAATCTAAGAGAGAAAGAAAATCAATGATCACTCAATTTTTATTGGGACAGGGGGTTATTTTTTTTCTGTTCAGATTTTTAAATATCTGCTCTCACTTTAAATATCCACTCAAAAACAAGTCAAATACATTTTTCTATACTTTTAATTTTATAAGAAACTCCTGAAATTTGATGGAAATCAGAAAAATGAACATTATTCTATTTTTGCTTTTTTCTAGATAAACACTTTCACAGTGGTTTATGGAGAAAAAAACTGATCTTCCATCCAGTAGACCCAAAGTCCCTAAACAAAATGGATATTTATGAATAAATCTCTGAGAGCTACAGATTCATCATTTTGCTTTCTTTCTCTGAGAAGCTCAGGAGAATTCTGTGATTTACTGGCTAGGGAGTAATTCATTTATTACTGACAGCTAAGCCCTGAACAAGGAACTAGCACAAATAACAATGTGGAATAGCACTAAGTAAAGATTACCAGAATATTATGTCTTCCTCCATGATATTTGGAGTCTGGCTAGTCAAAAACTGATTTGAATTAATGTTTTCTATCAAATTATCATTGCCAATAACATGGAGTCTTCAAAGTATTCCTAAATAATCTTATACACCATTTAACGTTCGAAGAAGAAAAGGGAAAAAAAAAGGATTACTTAGGCCTAAAGCTATGATAGCTGTCAGGAGGTAAATGTCTGTGTTGAAAAATGGAAAAATATCAACAATATTGACACAACTACAGCACAACGCAAGTGTACCCTAAACAAAGCCCAAGGAAAGGCAGATAATAACATTAAGATAAGAAAAAATAAACATGAGATTACAATGTTAGCCTTTACTGCCTGGGCCACACACAGGCACAGCTCACACAATATGCTGCCTTTGCACTTCTGTGAGCAAGTTATAAATGAACTCTCACCTGTATAACTAGGTCAAGCCTTGATTCCAAGATGACCCTTAAGTCACCTTGGCAAAAGTCTTAAATCAAGATGTCTATTGTGTAGAGGCATCAGATGAGAGAATATTTTTGATAAAATTACATAGCATCAAAACAAAAGTAAATCATTTGATATAAGGGACTTCTTTTTAACTATGTGGTTTTTGGGTTTTTTTTTTTTAACATACTCGTAGGTTTTCTTTCTTCCTTTCTTTTTTTTTTTAATATCCGTTGTAATGGTTTTTATTTTTCTCAAAGAATGTCTGTGACTCAAAAGAAAATCTACTCTACTGCTTTTTCTTTATTTTCATCTATAACCATATAATATTATGTAAAAATGTGAAAGATTTTGTTCAGTCAACTTAGTGTCTTCTTAATTATATCAATGGCCATTTTTGTTAGTATCTTATATTCCAAACTTTTTCCTCACAGGACCTTTTTATTGAAGGGTAAGGCAATTTTATTTGGTGAATTCTACAATATTTACAATGTTTATTTGAAACATGTATGTGCTAATATGTTTTTTATTCACATTATTTAATTTTGACAGCATATTGGTTTGATTTCTGCCAAGATTAAGTTATTTTTTTTAAGGTTTTTGTTTGTTTGTTTGTTTGTTTTATCATTTTTGAGAGAAGGAGAAAGAGAGAAGGGGAAAGGGTCCAGAGCAGTCTCCACAGCTGTACATCACCAGTTGTAACACTACTTCATTCTACACAGGTGGAGGGGAGGCTGTGCAAGGCGGGAACCAAACTGCGGCTTCCTGCATGGGAGGTGAGACTCTTCACTGCCATCCCAGCAGCTACCAGTTGTACTGATGTACACCATACGGATTTGCACAGGCCGAGGTTGGGAACCAAACCCCAAACCTTGTGATTGGGAGGCAAGTGCTCAACCAAAAAGCAACCCTGGCATCCCTAACATTAAGTGCCTTATATTGTGTATTTTTAAAAATTTTATTGATGAATAATTGACAAATATAATTGTATATACAGTACTTAAAGTGCACAATGTGGGTATTTGACATACATATACCACAGGATATTTAAATTTAAGATTTCCGAGTTTGAAAAAAAAGTAGGTAGAAAAAATACTTGCAATTGAATTCTGGTTTCATATGTACATGTACTATTAAATAAATCTCATTTTATTTCATTTTTTATTTATTTACATGTTGTATGACCTTAAAACTACTCAACTTCACTGATTTTTATTTCCTTCAATTACTATGTCAGAAATCTTTTTATTTTTTACTGTGTTATTAAATGTTCTAAGACATGATTTTATTGGCACATACAACCCAATTACATATTTCCTGTTCTTTCATAATAAATTGATCTTTCATTGTTGGGTATGTAGTTTATTTCTTTCCCCACTATTTAAATATATTATAATAAATATTGGACTTGCATATTTACATGTATACTATGCAATTTCCATAGAGTAAATTTCTTGAAGTGACATTACAGAATCAATGCATAAAGATACAGTAGTTTTTTTTAATAAGGGCAAATTTTTCAGAAAATATGCATAAATTTAAAGTTTTGGTTCTAATTGCTTGACTATAAGCAGCATCTCAAACATTTAATGAATCAAACAAGATAATACATGCATCTCTTTGTTATCCTAGGTATGTATGTTATCCTAAGTATGTACATATATGTATGTATGTATATATATATCTTCCTTTCTTCTCTATCTCTGTTTCTTCTTCTTTCATAACTTTCCTTTCATAATTCTTTACACTTTTAATTTCATGATATTTTATACTATATCCTGAATATCTATAATATTTGCAGTTCTTCAGAAGATTAAAAAATGAATAACATTTACTTTAAAATTGCAGTAGCTTACTGGTATATAAAAGAAAAAATAAGTCATATGGACTAATGGTTGTGTCTTCCCCAAAATTCATATGCTTAAAATTTACACCCCCCAGTTCGATGGTGTTAGAAAATAGGGTGTTTGAGAGGTTATTAGGTCATGAGGGTAGAGCCCTTATGAATAGAGTTAGTGACCTTGTAAAAGGGATCCCAGAGAACTTTCTAGTCTTATTCTTGCCATGTGATGGTACAATGAGAAAATAGTCATTTACAATCTGCAAGAGGACTCTAGCGAGAACTCTGCCAGCTGGCACCCTGATATTAGACTTCACCATTCAGAACTGTAAGAAATAAATGTCTGTTGTTTGTAAGTCACCTAGCATAGTATTCTGCTACAGCAACCTGAACTAAGACAAAGAGGTAATATAGATTATACAGGATGGCCCAAAAGTAGGTATACAGTATCGTTTATTTGCATTTTACTACATTATTACTTTTATATTTGTTTAATATTGTTTAATCCTTTATTTTAAATTTTATTTAATTTTTTTTTTGGACAGAGAGAGAAAGAGAGAGATACAGAGACAGAAAGAGAACTGAACTGGGGGAACTCCCCAGTTCAGCACATGGGTCCGCACAGGCCGGGGCCGGGATTCGATCCTGGGTCCCCGGCGCTACAAACTGAGCGCTTAACCCACTGAGCCATCCTGGCTTCCCCATATTATTTAATCTTGTACATGCTCAAAATGTCTTCTATCAATGTTTGCAATATTCCTTGAACCTGTTCAGTACACTGTGGCACACATTAGGACAAAAATTCTGATCTGTTGTGATGAATTTTATTGCTTCAACTGTACACCTACTTTTGGGCCACCCTGTATATAGAAATAGCTATGTTAGAGGTAGATAGTGGTAAGTGCCTTAAAAGAAGATGCATCCTTCTAATTTTTTTTCTACGCATGATTGTTCTAATTTTAATAGTCAATTCAGGATAGCATAACAGTGTTAGCCCCATCAAATATCCAGTATCAGTGTAAAATGACTCAAGAGTCTTGACAATTAGTTTTCTTCAATAGTTAGCCAGACTATCTTTGATGAACACATTGTCTTTCTTATTTCTCATTTGGCAGTCATTTTCAATAACCCTGCCATTTTCACAAGGACACACTATGGCTTCAATCAGAAACTCAGAATTCATTAAAAAATGTCAATGAGACAGGGTCACTGACTATTTCAGGCCTATTTCATCCTAATGTTGTTATAAAAAATAATTCTCTGAGGAGTTACAAAACAAAGAACGGAGATACTTTTCTGACAGACTGAATACATTCAGGAAACACATATGTATGAGAACCAATGTAGCTTAGCCCAATACTGCACAATTACATGCAAGTAATAATCATACTATTTAACATATTTAAATTTATTAATATTTATATATTAAGTTAATTATTTTCTAGCTTATCAAAACTATTTAACTATGTTA
Organism: Craseonycteris thonglongyai; assembly: GCA_004027555.1. Classification (NCBI taxonomy): domain Eukaryota; kingdom Metazoa; phylum Chordata; class Mammalia; order Chiroptera; family Craseonycteridae; genus Craseonycteris; species Craseonycteris thonglongyai. The sequence continues at coordinate 5,108 of PVKE010047909.1, read as the reverse complement.
ATAGTTTGAACTCAATTTCTGCCAATGTCTATATCATACTTGTCAGTAATTCAGGGATTAAGGGCAAAAGTATTATTTTTTAAAGATTTATTTTTTGTTTGAGAGAAGCTGTATTTGTGAGAGAGAGAGAAAGAGAGAGAGATAGAGAGAGAGAGATTGGGGGGAGAGCCCAGAGCAGTGTCCATAGTTGTACATCATTAGTTGTGACACAGTTTCATTCCACACAGGTAGATGTGGGGCAATGCATGGCAGGAACCAAACTTGGGTCCTCCTGCATGGGAGGCGAGAACTTTCACTGCCGTCCTGGTAGTTAGCAGTTGTATCACACTTCAGCATATGAGATTGCACTGGCCAGGGCTGATTCAATCCCCAGACCTAGCAGCTGCAAGGCAAGCACTCAACCTGATATAAACTCTTCTGGCATCTTCAGGGCAAAGTATTAAACTGTTTTAGGAGTTACTCTGTGCAAATTGTTATGCCAAATTTCTAAAGTGAATACTATTTTTTTAAACAGTTGTGTAACTTAACTTTAGCAATTTTAGTAATTTCTCCTGGTTTATGCAGTTAGTACATGTGAAAAGATTTAGCCAAAATTAGTCACATGACTAAGGCCAAAATCAACATAGGAAACGATAACATAAGAGCTTCATTCTGGGAAGCTTAATTTTTTAAAGGACAGCAGAGTAAAAGTGTTCTATAGTGATCATTTTATATAATTGAGTATTAATAAATTCAGATAACTCATTTACAGATTTAAAAAAGGCTTTACAAAAATCTGTTTCTTCCTATTACAGAAATATAAATTAAATTCTGAAATATTATACATGTGTTTGAAATTACAGAAACTCCAAACTCTTTTTAGATTTTCTTGACTCATGTACTTATTTATTCATATTCATCATGCACTGATATGTACTCCAAAAAATCCCAAAAATAAATGATGAGAAGACATATTTACTGTGCTCATAAACATTCAAAAGACATTAAGGACAAATACTTTTTTTTTAAGATTTCTTTTTATAATTTTTGACAGAGAGAGAGAGAGAGACAGAGAGAAGGGGGAGGGCCCAGAGCAGTCTCCGTAGTTGCATGTCATTAATTTTCTACATAGTTTCGTTGTATGGGTGAGGGCCAGGCTGCACAGGGCAAAAATTGTCTGGAGGACTCCCACATGTGAGGCATGCCCCACAATCCAGGGGTCTCCCACATGGGAAGCACACCCAGGGTGGGAGCTGGACCAGGGGCCTCCCAAGAAGAAAGATTGCCCTGGTGAGAACCAACCTGGGGACATACCCCAATTTAGCATGTGGGTCCACATGGGCTGGGGCCAGGATATAGTTCTCAGACCCCGAGGCTGCAAGACAAGCTCTCAACCCACTGAGCCAACTCTGGCATCCCTGACAAATACTTTTAAATAAAACTGTGATAAAGTTCCATTTTTTTAAGTTCAATGTATACAGCTAAACAGCATAACATTAAACATGGTTTATAGCTTGCAAGATACTTTTACTAGCTTCAAAAGTTATAGAAATAAATAAATTAAGTCCTATAGACTTTTTCCAAAATAGCTTTCCTGAGATACCATAGCAACATTTCCTGTTTTAATTTTGTAATATTATAAGATTATTTTAACAACAGAGGCATAATATAAAGTTAATAAATACTTGTGTTATAAAATTAAATGTGTTAAAAGTTTCCAAGAAAAATTTTGATTGTTGGTACAATTCTTTTGATATCCCTTATTTTAGAATATAACCAAAATAACAGAATTTTCCTTGAAGAAACGTTGAGCATTGACTTGATCTTGTTGTCAGGGCCCTAGCAGCTTGACAGTCTAGAGACTTAGTCCCAAGTTAACTATTTCCCAGTACTAAAAATTGGAAGAAAGGTTAACCAAGAGCAGTTAATCATGGAGTTCTCTCTAAGTAAAGGTATACTTGTAGATTATGGTTGAATACAAAAGCCATAGATTGAAGCCATAGTAGCAATAAAAATGACATTTTTATATTTTCAGGTGAGGGCTTAAATCAATACTAAAGTAAGAACAAAAACTGCACAATTTAAAAAATGATTAGATATGAGTGAAATAAACTCAAAACATAATTATGGGATGTTTTGTTCTATGGGTAAATTGTGTTTTAAATATTAATATGACATTATGTGCCAGATTTCTAAAGTGAATACTATTCTTTATTTTCAACAGTTGTGTAACTACACTTTAGCATTTTTAGTAATTTCTCCTGGTTTATGCAGCTAATAAATGTGAAAAGATTTAGCCAAAATAAGTAACATGACTAAGGCTAAAGTCAACATAAGAAAGGATAACACAAGGGCTTCATTCTGGGAACCTTGATTTTTTAAGAGACAGCAAAGTAAAGGTGTAATCGCAGTGCTTATCACATGGCAAGTGATACATGTCATTTAAACAAATAAATATTCATAAAATCAGGTCACATTTAAGACAAATATTATGCTAATGATATTGGGGGTTTCAAATTGACTTTTATGAGTGATTTGATTTATCTCACAGAGATAAACATACCATTTTGAAGAAGTCAAGCCAGATTTGAGCATCACACTTTATTTTACAGAAATGTATTTTACTGCCCATATGTTATAATAAACTATTATTAATAATTTTTTTGCATCCCATGTTTTATGCATACTTTACATTTTTTATTTTCAATTACACTTGATATACATTAGTTTCCAGTGTACAACGTTGTGATTAGACATTTACATAACATACTAAGTCACCCCCTAATAAATCTGGTATCCATCTGATACCATACATAGTTATTACAATATTATTGACTGTATGCCCCATGCTGTATTTTCCATCTTCATGGCTATTTTGTAACTATGAATTTGTACTTCTTCCCCTTCCCCTTTTACACCCGTCCCTCCAACCTGTCTCCATCTGGCAACCACCAAAATGTTCTCTGTAACTATGGGTCTGTTTTTGTTTTGTTTGTTCATTTATTTTGTTCTTCAGACTCCACATATAAATGGAATCATATGACATTTGTCTTTCTCTGCATGATTTACTATACTCAGCACGATACCCTTTAGGTCCATCCAGGTTGTTGCAGATGGAAAGATTTCATTCTTTTTTATGTCTAAATAATATTCCATTGTATATATGTACTAGTTCTTTGTTTTTGTTTTTTTTTACATTCAATATTATTTTACATTAAGTTTAGGTATACAGCATAGTGGTCAGACATTTATATACCGGTAATTTAAAAAGTGATTCCCCAGTCTAGTATAATACCCACCTGGCACTATACATAGTTATTAACATATAATTTCCTATGCTTTACTTTGTATCCCTATGACTATTTTGTAACTACCAATTTGTACTTAATCCCTTTACGTTCTCACACTGCCCCCAACCTTCTTCTATCACCTCAACTAAATAATTCCACATCTGACATACATAATTATTACAATATTATTGACTATATTCCTTATGCTATTACCTATATCCCCTTTACTACTTTGTAATAACCAATTTGTACTTCATAATCCCTTCTGTTTTTTTACCCATACCCCCAACCTGCTTCTTCCCATCTGGCAACCATCCAAATGTTCTCTATATCTATGAGTTTGTTTCTGGTTTGTTTAATTTCTACTTTAGATTCCACATATAAGCAAAGTCAAATTGCAGCTGTTGTTCCCTATCTGACATTCCACTCAGTGCCATACCCTTCATGTCTTTTGATTGGAGCTTTTAATCCACTTAAGTTGAAAATAATTGTTCATAGATGTGTAGCTATTGCCATTTTATTATTTATAGTTTTGGTTTCTTTTTTTCTGTCTTAAAAATATTTCTCTGACATTTCTTGTAATACTGGTTTGGTGGTGATGAATTCATTTACCTTTTTCTTGGGAAGCTTTTTATTTGTCCTTTGATTTTGAATGATAGCCTTGCTGTATATAGTAATGTTGGCTATAGGTCCTTGCTTTTCATCACATTGAATATTTTCTGCCAATTGCTTCTGTCCTGCAAAGTTTCTGTGGAGAAATCAGCTGACAGTCTTATGGGAGCTCCTTTACAAGTTACTAGTTGCATTTCTCTTGCTGCTTTTAGGATTTTGTCTTCATCTTTAACCTCTGCCATTTTAATTATGATATGTCTTGGTGTGAACCTATTTGGGTTTATCTTGTTTGGGACTCTGCATGCTTCCTGGGCTTGTACATCTATCTCCTTCACCAAGTTAGGCAAGTTTTCAGTCATTATTTCTTCAAATAGGATATGAATACTTTGCTGTCGCTCTTCTCCTTCTGGTACTCCTATAATGTGAATGTCATTATGCTTGATGTTGTCTCAGAGTTTCCCTAAACTATCCTCATTTTTCTAGATTCTTTTTTTTCTTTTCTTTCTTTTTTTTTTTTTTACTTTTGCTGTTCTGATTGGGAATTTTCTTCTACCTTGTCTTCCAAATCACTGATTCAGTCTTTTACTTCATCTAGTCTGCTGGTGATTCCTTCTGTTGCATTCTTCATGTCAGTTATTATATCCTTTATATCATCCTGGCTCTTTTGTATGTTTTGTATGTCCTTATTTATGCTTGATATCTCTTTGTTGAAGTTCTCACTAAGTTCCATGAGTGTTGCTTATTATCATTGTTTTGAACTCTGTAACAAATAGCTTGTTTCCCCCCATTCAGTTTAATTTTATTTTTTTAAAGATTTATTTTATTGTTTAAGAGAAGGTGAGAGAGAAGAAGGGAGAGCCCAGAGCAGTCTCCATAGCTGTACACCATTAGATTCAACATAGTTTCATTCCACACAAGGACACAGGGACACAGGGCAGAAACCAAACGAGGGGCCTTCCACATGGGAGGCACATCACAGTTCAGCATATGGGTCTGCATGGGCCAAGGTTGGGACTCAGTCCCCGGAACCAGCCATCCCTCTACTGGGCATCTACCCAAAAAACTTGAAAACCTTGATCTTTAAAGATGTTTGTACCCGCATGTTCATCGCAGCACTGTTCACAGTGGCCAGAACATGGAAACAACCAAAATGCCCTTCGATAGACGACTGGATAAAGAAGATGTGGTACATTTACACAATGGAATACTACTCAGCGATGAGGAATG
>PVKE010047908.1:0-11766 GCA_004027555.1 Craseonycteris thonglongyai | reverse complement strand
GATGTTGCAGCCCTGAGAAACTTCTAATGCACTAGATCAGGGTCTCCAAACTACGGCCCGTGGGCCAGATGCGGCCTGTGAGGCCCTCTCATCTAGCCTGTGGAGACCTTTTTAATATTTATTTATTTACTTATTTATTTATTTTTGACAGGGAGAGAGAGAGAGATACAGAGACAGAGACAGAGAGAGAACTGAACTGAGGGAGCTCCCAGTTCAGCATATGGTTCCACATGGGCCGGGGCCAGGATTCAATCCCCGGTCCCCAGCACTGCAAAGTGAGCGCTTAACCCACTGAGCCATCCCGGCTTCCCCGACCTTTTTAATCTACGGAAAAAAATTACGGAAATTTACGTGTATCCTGCCAAGATCAGCCGCTTACTTTTTCTACTTCTATTCATAGTCAATGAGATGATATAACACCATCTAGTGGCAGAGTTTTTAAATGGTTTGCTGCTTGTTCAAGACTTTATTATTTTGATCACAGTTTGCCAGTTGCGGTTGACTGCTGCGATGAAGAGGTGTTGGTGTCAGTTAGCGTCTAATTGCAAAACATGTTGCACTCTATTTTATTTAGTGATAATTTCCTTCACGTAATTACTTACCAGTGTGTATAAAGTATTGGAAATGTCGTTAATTTAACAAGAATTTTCTGAATATTCTGACGAGGAAACATTAAAAGCAACAATCTCTCTACCATAAGTGGATATATTTGAAGACTATATTCAGGTAAGTTTAACTTAAGAAATCATAAGAATTTTTAAAAATGTTTCGGGTCATTTGCAGCTATAATTGCGACGAAATTAGTTTGCATAATCAGGTGTTTTGAGCAATATTGTGTGCAAGATACTTTCAGTTTCACTATTTATTCATGTTGAAGTCACTTTATTTTAGTGCCCAACGATGGCCGAGAAGAGGAAAAGAAAAATAGAAGGTGAGTGTCGGCAATTTCAAGAAGAATGGAGTTTGAAATACTTCTTCATCAAATCCAGCGAGAAAGCATTACCATATGTGTGATTTGCAACAAAACTGTGACTGTGATGAAAGAATGCAACCTGCACTGTCATCATTGAAGCAAACATCAGGAGAAATATGCACAGTTGGAGGGTAAAGTCTGTGCCGAAAAATTTTCTAAATTACAAAATCAACTCACATCTCAGAGGACATTGTTCAGTAAATTCTCAAATGAAAATGAATCCTTACTAAGGCCAGTTATAAAGTTGCCTACGTCCTGGCTAAAAGTGGCAAACCGTTTACAGATGGTGAAGTAGCGAAGGAATGTTTGTTGGAGCTGGCTGAGGAACTTTGCCCAGAAAAGTCAAAACAATTTAAAAATGTAGCTTTGGGTGCAAATACCATTGCCCGCTGTGTTGCAGACATGGGTGAAAACATTGTGACTCAAATAGTGAAAAATGCAAGCAAGTTTCGCCATTTTTCAATTGCAACGGATGAATCGCTGGACAGCTGTTCCACCTCTCAACTGCTTGTGTTCATTAGAGGTGTGGATGAAGACATGAACATAACACAAGAGCTGGCTTCCCTACATAGTATATATGGCACTGTTACTGGAGAGGATATATTCAATGAATTGAAAAAAACATTTGCTGATTGGACTGGACTAACCTCAGTTGCCTGACTGTTGATGGAGGAATGAACATGGGTGGCATAAAGAAAGGCTTGGTTGGACAAGTGAAGCAGATGTGTAATGAGAAAAACATTCCACAACCAATGTTCCTGCACTGTATTATTCACCAGCAAGCTTTATGTGCTAAATGTGTGGACATTAGCAGTGTACTGAATCCTGTGGTGAAGATGGTGAATTTAATAAGGTCACACGGGCTCAACCATAGACAATTCAGAGACATGTTGAAAGATACAGACACAGAATCGCAAGATTTACCATATTACACAGCAGTAAGATGGCTAAGTTGTGAGAAAGTTCTGAACAGAGTATCTGAATTAAGAAAGGAAATAGGTGACTTCCTGGAAAGTAAAGGCAAGCCACAACCATTACTATCTGATGAAGAGTGGGTATGGAAATGGGCCTTTGCTGCAGACATAACTAGTCATTTAAATTTTCTGAACCTACCACATGTGGCAATGTGGATAAATATCAATGTGGTGTTGAGCAGAAGAGGGCATACCTGTGATCCTGGTGATAAAGTCAGAAAAACAGTTGCCTCAGAGTTGTAGGGAGGGGATTTGACTAAATAGGGACCCCAGGGAGCTTTCTGGTGTTAACCTAAAAATAAAAGGCCAAAGTGAGAGACAACAGGCATCTCTTTGAGATCAAAGAATGCTGTTCAGGAAGCACTGATTCAGGCAGAAGCCCAAATAGTGTTCTGATTAGGTTCTGAACCTAAAACTACAAGGAGAGAAAAATCTGGTTTCTGATCTATATACCCACCTAAAGGCCTTCAGATCTAAACTTGTCTTGTTTTTGGAACAAGTACAGGCCAACAACTTGACGCACTTTCAGCAGTGCAAGGTCTTTTTTTTTTATATATATATATTTTTTTAATTTTATTTTTCATTGACTTCAACCTCCTTTTTATTTGGACTGAGTACAGGGAGAAGATGTGCCTCAGTATTGAAGATCCAATGTCCCAGTGGAAGTAGATCGTCATCAGAAAATATTAAGTACAAATATTTTAGTGTCTCTGCCAGGAAGAAACTTTGCTGTACATCATCATAACTGTCATGTTTGAGGTAAACGTCCTTTAGGCCCGAATAACCTCCATTCACTCTGCAGTGATTTTCCAGGGCCTCTACAGCGTCCCAGGCCCATTTTCTGTACTTTGGATCATGAGTCAGTCGCCACATGTACATGTAAGTCTCAACAACCTCTGGCCGTAGGATGTAGTATTTTTCATTTTGCCTCGTAGCAATGGTCTCAACACCGCCATCGAATCTGAAGGCTTCTGGTCCCAGTTTCACAAATGTGCGATTGTAAGATTCATGACAGGTACGTGCAATCTCAGCCCCGAGTTGAAGGTAGTGCTGAGTCAGCAGTGCTGTGTTTTAAAACTTACCGTTATGCTCATAAAATAGATATTCAGTGATATTTCATGTTTGTTTTAATTTGTGTGTGGTATCTGTTGAAGCAACAGCTGAGTTCCCCACGTCATTTGCATGCGAGATCATCAAAGACTTCCAGCTGCAGTTTCAGGAGCAGTTTTCTGACTTGGATTCGAAGGCAGAAGAAGTGAGACTGTTTCAAAACCCATTTGAAGCAGATGTGGCCAGTTGCCCAGATGAACTGCAGCTGGAGGTCATTGAGTTGCAAGCAAATGACCTCCTTAGGGACAAGTTCAAAGAAGGACTGGTGGGTTTTTACCAGTTTTTGCCCAAGGAGGACTTTCCTAATGTCAAAACTTTTGCATCAAAGTATCTTTCAATCTTTGGAACAACATACTTGTGTGAACAAACATTTTCAAGAATGAAATACGTGAAGAACAATTTGAGAACAAACTTGTCTGATGATAATCTCAGGTCACTGTTGATATTAGGGACATCAAATCTAAAGCCAGAAATGTCTGCTATTTTGGCATCCAGGAAACAATTTCACCATTCCCACTAATACAGGTGTTCATGTGTAGTGTATCAATGTGTTATTAAATAATAACTGAATAAAATAATATTAAATAAATAATTAAAAACAACATCTATGTTTTGATTCTTTTTTATTTGGACCTCGAGTGTGAAGTCAGCCCCCAAACTGCTGTTTGATAGTTAATGCAGCCCTCGGGCTGAAAAGTTTGGAGATCCCTGCTCTAGGGCATGCCTTTGTTAATCCTCTTTCCTATGCCTGCAGTATGCTTTTTGTTCTATTTCAATCAAGTCAAAATAGTACTCATTTGATCTCCTCAGATGAAACTCATTCCGCCTCTGAAATTGCACAGGTGGTATGTATAAGAACTCAAAAGAGCACCACATAACTCTGGAAGTTAGACTAGTACAATAAATGCAAAATAGACAAGAATATATACATGGAAAGCCCCCAAATGACTCCCAAGATGAAAGCAGAGGAAGCTGTTCCAATATTTTTAAATTAAAAACAAAAAAACAGGGGAAGCTGGGATGGCTCAGCAGGTTGAGCGCTCGCTTTGAAGCTCTGAGGACCAAGGATCGAATCCCAGCCCCGGCCTGTGTGGACCCATATGCTGAACTGGGGTGTGCTTCCCATTCAGGAGGCCCCCAGTTTGGTTCTTTCCCCCGGTTCGGACCCTGGCTCGAGGGGGCATGGCTTCCATGCGGGAGGCCCCAAGCCCAGTTCCTGCCCTGTGCAGCCCCTGCCCACCTGTGTGGAACAAAACCATGTGGAAAACAGATGATGTACAACTATGGAGACTGCTCTGGGCCCTCCCCCTTTTCTCTGTCTGTCTCTGTCTTTCTCACTGACTCTGTCAAAAAATAAGATAAATCTTTGGGAAAAAAACAAAAAAAACACCACCAACAAAACCCATAAGCCAATTAAAGGAGATGGTCAGTATTAAAACAAATGAAAAGGAGCATTACAAGGGTTAAATATGAGCACATTTCCCAACCCTGACTCAGAAAGAGATGGCAGAACAAATGTGAAAATGTCCATTTTAAGGTGTGTGGTGTGAAAGATGGTTCCCTCTTCAGCTTCTTTTTTATCTAATGACTCACCAAGCAGCATTCTCCCAACTTTGGCTTATTTATTTACTTATTACCTTTTTTAAAACTGAGAGATAATTTATTTCAGTGAAATACATAAGTGGACAATTTGATGAATTTTGACAAATAATTATGTCCGTGAGACCAACACCTGGATCAAGGCAGAAAATTTCCATCATTTCAGTGTACAAAAATAATAAATGGAGCCCCTTTAAAATGGAGTTGGAGCTGCCATCCCAGAGGAACTACCTTGCATGTCTTATACCTCAAATTTTTGGAATGTTAAAATGGCCAAATAAACTTTGGACCAGGCCTAAGGTAGCATTGAACTGTTTGAAAAGATAACAAGAAAGCTAGTATTATGACTACTAGCCTAAAAATTAAAAACATTATTTAAAATTAACATCACTGTGCTAGCTTATTTGCACCAATAGAAATGCCTTCCTTCTATTGATATAATTGTGCCTGTCCCTTTCTCATAAATAAACAGTGCCTTTGTCTCCTAATCAGAACACTATTTGGGCTTCTGCCTGAATCAGTGCTTCCTGAACAGCATTCTTTGATCTCAAAGAGATGCCTGTTGTCTCTCACTTTGGCCTTTTATTTTTAGGTTAACACCAGAAAGCTCCCTAGGGTCCCTATTTAGTCAAATCCCCTCCCCACAACTCTGAGGCAACTGTTTTTCTGACTTTATCACCAGGGTCACAGGTATGCCCTCTTCTGCTCAACACCACGTTGATATTTATCCACATTGCCACATGTGGTAAGCGGATGGTCCCTTTTTGTTGCCAAGCACAATCCATTGGATGAGTATAACCACCGTGTTCATCCATTTCCCCACAGATGCATGATTGGGCCAGGGCCAGTGTGGGGTTCTTCAGACTACAGCCGCTGAGAACAACCTCACACAGGCCTGTGGCAGATGCTCTTTCACAGGCACAGCTTCTGTGGTTACTGGAGCAAGAACCAAAGTTCTGTGTCATGTGTACATATGAAGATCCCCACCTTTTTCACTTGTGACTGAGACAGGAATGAAGGGGCCGATGCTCAAGAAGGTGAGTATTATGATGAGGTTCACACAGGCGCTGCCCATGTTGTCAAAGCAGAAACTAGCCAGGTATATGAAGGGGGTGACAGCCCAGCCATAGAGCATGAGCACCAAGACAACAGCTGGCATGTCTTCCTGGTGTGTAAAAGCTTCTTCATTGTAGTACAAAAACACCACCTGAGGAAAAGGGAGGTGGGATTTGAAAAAGTCACTAAGAGTAGGTCCTAAGCATTAGAGAAAGAATATAAAAATCTCCATTAAAAAAACAAGGTGTTAATAATATGGCGCAGGCAACTCTCTTCACTTACCCATCCCACAGTGCAAAGACAGTATGCTTTGCCCGGAAGTCAGGGGTTCGGGGATGTTTACAAAACACATAGGCAGCACAAAGGAGGATGTGATCTAGTCTGCACAAATGACCAAGGGACCCTGAAACTGCACAATTCACTCACAACCAAGTACCTGCACCCCTCAGTGCCCTGGGGAGCTATTTCTGGACTCTAAACACATCTCTCCACGGCACTGCCTCTAACTGGCTTGAGGTGACAGTTCTGTGAATGCCACATACTGGAGACTCCCATGCAGACCCTTTTGCTCTGAATGATGCTGGGACCTGAACATCTTTTATCAAGGGTCAGCAATGAAGGTACTTTCATACCCTGGGGCACCAATCAGCCTAGACTTCCAGTTTGGTTCCGGTTTTTCACAGATTCCCCAAAGCAAAGCCTCTGTGATATGCAGGGGAAGGATACTAGCCGCATGCAGCCCTCACCAGCAACAGCAGAACGGGGACAAGGAAGAGATGAAGTCCCACAGCAGAGCTGAGAGCCAAAAAGTGGCCACGTGGACTCCACTCACAAACTGGACATGCTTGGCCTGGATGGATCTCTCAATGACTGTCAAGATGGAAAAAGAGCTAGACAAGAAAGCTACTCCAAAAAGCAAATTGATAGCAAGATAATGTCCTTTAGGGACCCTGTAGAAGACAGTACGCGAGGAGAGAGGTAGCAGTTTAAGTAGAGCTAACCTCAGCCACCTCCTCCCAAAATAACAATTTGTAATTAAAACAGGAGACAAACAAAAAAAGAAATTGGTGGTGAAGGGAGTAGTAGTGCAGGTGGGAAAGCTTTATCCAGAGGGAAGTGGTGCATATCCATGCAGGATATTCTCAGTGAATTCCACGGTTAACTGAGGTTGAGAGTGATTGAATACTGTAATTGAAGCCCTGGCACCACAAAGCAGCTTGAAGAGAACATTGTCCACCAGTGCCAGTGCCAGGGCAGGGGAATGGTATACCTGGTTGTTAAACAGTGCTTTCACTATGGTGTGGTTCTTCACATCTTCAAAGGAAGCTGCTACTAGGCAGTTCTGATCAAAACTCTTGGGCTTCTCTTCTTTTTTTTTTTTCAGTAGGAATGTCTCCACTGAATCTCGAAGACAGCAGTACATCTATCTGAAAGCTCTATACCAGGCCCCGTGGGGCAGGGAGGACTTGCCATTGTCCTCCCCTCAACCCTTGTTCCTACGGGTTATCTCATTACCAACTAGCCCTCCCATCTGAAAGTGGGTTCCTCCTGACACAGCCATGCGCTCAATTCCAGTGATCCTTTTTGCCCACAGGGCTGCCTCCTGACTGAACATTATGATCTTGGAACCTCAATAAAGTTTAATCAGAGCAGTAAAAACAAACAAAAAACTTTTAAAAGTTTCTTCTAGTCCTCTTTTAAATCTCTGTCAGCTCTGTTTACTTTCTCCCTTCCCCACGGCTCTGATGTGTCCCAACCCCCTCTACATTTGCCTGGACTATGTGGCCTTAATGGAGCTCCTTGCCTTCTATCTAGTCCCTTCACTCTGCATGAGAAGACACATCTGATTAGGTTGCCCCCTACTGAAAAATTTCAAGTCCCACTGCCTTTGGGATAAAGCCAAATTTCTGCACATGACCTACAGTGCCCAATTACTACCCAAACTCAGCTTCCTGTCTTTAAGTTTTATCCACACCTAAGGACTCATGTTTCCTATGCCTATAAATGCTCTTGTAGAGGTTTGGAATGTCCTTCCCCTTCTATGGGTCAATTTCTATTCATACCTCAGGCTCTTACTCTGGAGCCGTCCCTGGCCCTCCATAGCTGAGGTTTGTCTATGTAATCCCATAGCACTCTGATCATCATCATTTCCACTTCCAATTGTCACTACTGTCACTTATTCCTATGACCTCTTGGCTAGAAGCTCATTAATGGCTGGTAATAATATTCTTCATCACTGTACTTCCAGCACACAGGTCCATGTAAAATATGACTCACTTGGCATTCTAGAAGGGAGAAAACTTCAATCGTAGCCACAACAATGATGATAATCGTACCACTGACTGAAGGCTTACTGAATGCCAACTGAAAAAAGCCCTTGACAGGCATTCCCTCATGGAATCCACATGATTTATTATTCTCTTTATTTGCATATTACAAAAACATAACTGCTTAATTTTTTTTATTTATTATCAAAATAACACATCAATATAATTTTAAAGATCAAATAATAACATAAGACTAATAATGAGAAATGGCGGTGCGTCGGCCTGCCCTTCACACACCCAGTGCCTGCCCACAAGAGGCAACCACTTCTCACTCTTTTAGCTAGTGTTTTTCCAGCTTGCTAGATAGCTCATTTATCTATTGACAGCCTATCTGGAAGCAAGGATTTTGTTCTCTTATGACTATCTCTATCCCTGCAGTCTTCCCCTTCTCTCTGCCCTCTAGAGTTATATCATAAATTTGGTTAAATCAATAGCCAGTTTTGACATTATTATGACTACGTAAAAATTATTTACTGCTGAGCCAAGTAGTTTATTATGATGTTTCTTTTTTTATACAATTTTCCCAACTTCTGGACTTAACGGTCTCCTTTTCTCATTTGCTTAGTTTTCTCTACATCTATTACTAAGTACCCCACAAACTTCCTTGATAGAAGTATAAATATAAATCTCCTCTCAACATATTTGAACCTATCAGATAATTTATCAGTTTTGTTTTTGGACGTGATTTAGGACTAGAAAGACACAACTTGGCCTTGTTTCTAGGACCTCTCCCTTTCCTGTCAAATGGGGTTTAAAAATGTTTTTTTGAGATTTTTGGCCCTTCAGTCTGACTTCAGGGAGTATCATGTGGCCTGGAAGGACATGGCTTCACTACAAGGAGTGATAGGCCTGCTTCATGCCCCATTCTCCTGGGTCTGGGTCTGGTACTTACTCAGGACTTCCAGAGGAATCTGTTCCTCAGCTATAAGTATATCTGTAAAATGTTCTGAAAGCCAGGGACTCAGGCTGGAATTTGGAGAAATAAAGAATGGAACAATAGTTTGACCATATGGTTTTAGGGTCAGTTCCAATGGGACATTTTCTATGCTTGTTTTGAAGTTGAGGAAAATGAGGCTGATTATCATGATTGCCAGAAGCACCAGGATTTGTACCGATAGTATCATCACCCAGTTGCGCCAAGAAGATGTAACCCTTTTCAGAAGCATGGCATAGAACTGTTGGCAGGAAAAGCCGGGATGGCTCAGTGGGTTAAGTGCTCACTTTGCAGCCCCGGGGACCAAGGATCGAATCCCGGCCCCGGCCCGAGTGGACCCATATGCTGAGCTGGGGAGTTCCCTCAGTTCAGTTCTCACCGGGATGAGACCCGGGCCCATTTCCTGCCCTATAAAAAAAAAAAAGAAAAAAAAAGAACTGTTGGCAGAGAAGACTGAACTACAATTTTTAAAAAAGGAGATACACACCAGTAACATGATTACAAATAGAAGCTGGCAGGCAGTAAAGTGGCTCCTGGCTCATGTCAAGTACCCAAGATCCACACACAGGATGTCCTGGTGGCACTGCTAGTAAGTGTCAATGTGTAGTCATGTGTGCTGAGACCCCAAGATCTAGAGTTGAGTCTGGGGGTGGGTGACCCTGGAGGTTAGTGCCATGTCATCCCACTCAGCTTCTTTGTGGCACTGCGTGAGCTGGGGCAGACAGGGTCCTTTAAGCCTCAGGTGCCAGTGTTCCTTGTCCACACAAGAACCTTTGTGGTAGGCAGGTCTGAGTCAGGCATTCCTAAGTTCCTGGCCCAGAAGTACCAAGAAATCCCTGAATGTTTCTACCAAACAGCTCCATGTTTCCAACACTTGATATGACTGAGGGGTGGAGGAAAGCCTCCTGCACAGGGCAGGCAACTGGCCTACATGACCACCTCCTAAGACCCAAGACCCTTTCCAACTTGGATGCTCCACAGATGATGGCTTCCCCTTTAATATGCAATTCAAGATCATGAAGCAATGAAATTAATCTCTTCACTAATCCATGAAAACCAGTCTCATTATTTTATAGTAATACCTTGTAGAGAGCTAAATCAAGACCACTTTTAAAATGCACAATACTCTGTTTTCAACATTAAAAGAGTATTACAGGTTGTCCATATATTTTATAAGGATATATATTTTTTTTAATTTTTAAATTCTAGGTGGTACAATACATGATCTGTTTCACAGTGAAAGATTCAAAAAGAAAAATTAAATATCCTTTTTGGCCAGTAGGTTTAGTGCTTTAATCTTTCTTCTTCTTAGTGAGAGGAATGGCCAAAGATCTTTATTACATTATGATCTTTTCTGATACTTTCTTTCATTAAGTTAATCTTAGTCTAAAAACACCACTAGCCTTTTGCCTTTGAACTAGAGCAAAGAGCATGGTATCGCTGAAACCTAGGATAGCCAGTCTTTAATGTCTAAAATATGCCGACTTATTCTTAAGCACCTATGAAAGGTTGATATATGCTTCTTGACAGGATAATAGCATGATTCCGATAATTAAACCAAAACTCCTTTCTTGCATGCATTTGAAATGTTTGCTCACTCCAGTGATTAGGTAGATTGGCAGGCCAGACTGCATTGAGAAGATCCTTGAATGAAGATGTTTAATTCTGTTAACAGGAACTCTGTTAAGCAGGGATTGAGGGTGGACAGAGGGAACCTTGATGGTTTGGATATCTATACTGGAATCTGTCAACTTATTAACCCTAAACCAAGCAACAACAACAACAACAAAAGAAATACAAATTCTCAAAATCACAACACATTTTATTTTGCTTGGACTCATGGAAAGAAAGTCATATAAAATTTGAAAAAATAAGAAGTTAGGACACAAATTATGAGGGAAACAGGAGTTGCACCTATTGTATACTGCTAGAAATTAATACTGGCTGGAAATATCTTAAACAGGCACTGAGTAAGTATTGAATTAACTGACCTAAGCTTTTCCAAAGAACTGAGGCAACATTAGCATGAATAGATTACATTATTTTTCTTAACAGATACCACACACAAATTAAAACAAACATGAAATATCACTGAATATCTATTTTATGAGCATAACGGTAAGTTTTAAAACACAGCACTGCTGACACTCCAGGTTAGGAGCTGGTGAAGTATGACCAGTAGGCCAAATACAGCCCAAGGCCTTGTCTTTGCATGGCCCTAAGCTCAGAATGGATTTTATATTTTTAAAGTTTTATTTTTATTGTTTGAGA
Source organism: Craseonycteris thonglongyai (assembly GCA_004027555.1). Taxonomy (NCBI): domain Eukaryota; kingdom Metazoa; phylum Chordata; class Mammalia; order Chiroptera; family Craseonycteridae; genus Craseonycteris; species Craseonycteris thonglongyai. Next base: position 522 of record PVKE010047908.1, on the reverse strand, counting down.
GAAGGTGAGAGAGAGAAAGAGAAGGAGAGAAGAGCAGGAGGGCCCAGAACAGTATAGTTGTACATCATTAATTGTGACATGGTTTCATTCTGCACAGGTCGATGTGGGCCCTGTGGGGCAGAAACCCAACTAGGGGCCCCCTGCATGGGAGTTAAGAACCTTTGAGGCTGAGCCATCTCAGTGGTTAAGCACTTGTACTGTAGTTTAACATATGGGGTTTGGACAGGCCAGGACTGGAAATGGAACCCTGGACCTCACAATTGTGAGGCAAGTGCTCAAGAGCTGAGCTATCCTGGCATTCCCATGCATTTAACATTTTTAGATTCTTTTTTTTTTTATCTTTTCACATTTATAGAGAGAAATTATCTTTTTGTCTTCAGTGCATAGTTATTTCTATTTTACTTTTTGACAGATAGAGAGAGAGACAGAGACAGAGACAGTTAGAGAACCGAACTGTGGGAACTCCCCAGTTCAGCACGTGGGTCCTGCCTGGGCCGGAGCCGGGATTCGATCCTCGGTCCT
>PVKE010047907.1:0-11766 GCA_004027555.1 Craseonycteris thonglongyai | reverse complement strand
GTACATTTACACAATGGAATACTACTCAGCGATAAGAAAAGATGAAATACAGTCATTTGTGGCAACATGGATGGACCTAGAGACCATCTTATTAAGCGAAATAAGTCAGACTGAAAGAATCCAGAAAAATATGACCTCACTTGGACACACTCAATAGCTTGGTGATTGCCTGAGGGAAGGGGAGGAGGGGGGAAGGAGAGTGGGAGGGGAGGCAGGAGAGGGCACCAGCATTGTGGACACACTCAATAGTTTGATGGTCAGCTGGAGAGGGGGGAGGTGGGGAGAGGGAGACTTGTAGGGGGTGGTGGGAATGGGCACCGGATATATGGTGATGGAAGGGGAGCTGATTCTGGGTGGTGTGTGTGCACATAATACAATGCACGAATGATGTGATGTGGACTTGTACATCTGGAAACTAATTGTTGTCAACAATGTTACCCCATTAAATTAAACAATTAAAAAAATGGAAAAATAAAAGAAAAAGAAAGAAGTAGAATGACTTGGAAATGCTAGAATTTTGTAAAACCTAAAATTATACCATAACACTAATTTTCTTTTTTTTTAAGATTTATTTTTATTATTTTTTAACAGAGAAAGAGACAAAGAGAAGGGGGAGGGCCCAGAGCAGTCTCCATAGTTGACAGCATTCGTTTTCCATATAGTTTTACTCCACAGTGAGGCATGGGGCTGTGCAGGGCAAGAACTGGGCAGGAGCCTCCTGCGTAGGTCCTGGCAAGAACTGAACTGGGGGAACACCCCAGCCCAGCATATGGGTCCGCTTGGGCCGGAGACGGGATTCGACCCTCAGTCTCCAGGGCTGCAAAGAAAGCGCTTAACCCACTGAGCCATCCCAGCTTCCCCTTAACACTAATTTTCCATTCAACGTTTCATCTCTCTCACTCCCTCCTGCTGCCCCCTCACCCCTACCCCCTGTCCTCCCCTCCCCCACCCCACCCCCGTTTTGTCCTGCACAAATTTATCCGCTCTGTTGCCAGACTCAAAAGCTGGCAGGCCCAAGCATGAAAACATGTTCACCTTGTCAACCTTATACACACTCAACTAAAAATGCCGGAGGCTCTTCTGTTCCAAATTAAAAACATATAAAAGAATTGAGGCTGATCTCCTGACTCACCCAGCGTGGCCTGGGCAGGCTCTATGTTCCCAAAACTCCCGAGATCTGCTTGTGCCACTTTTTTGTAACAAAGATCAGGAAAACCAAGCATGCCTATTTAGTATAGGGAAGTAATGGTAGTCTGAATTCACTTTACTTCTGAGCTTGGTTTACCTAGCCCGATGCATTCTTTGTGATCATCTATTTGTGTGTGTTTTTTAAGGTTCTCTTTTGATAGGGTAGTTAAAAGATCTTAGCTGAGGACATCTATAAAATTCGAATGTACCATTTTAAATCATATTTAATAATGTTCCATTTTTAATTTAAAAAATCACTTTAGATACAGAAGTTATGAAATTTCTGATTTGAAAATAAGCAAATGTCTTGTTTGTTTCCTAGCACCCTCTGTCTCATAACAGCTCCCTACTGCCAATAGAAAATGATCACATCAGAACCAAATCCATCTATCCTCAAGTAACAGACATTGGCAGACGCACTACATTCTGAGACTATTTGTCAGCATTTGGCTGGTAGAGTTTAAATTCTGATTTACACTGGCTGCTCCAGAGATAAAACTACTCCACAGTTACTAAGATGACGTCTGAATTCTACCACATTGACAGACAGACAGATAGACAGAGAAATTGAGAAGAATGGTAGGACAAAAAGTGGAAAAAATTGTTCAAAATTCAATGGAAGAAAAGAAACACACATACACACAGAGTGGACATATATACATGCCTTTTCCATTTATTAAAACTAGCTTAAATTATTTTGCTGTCTTAGAATGAAGTCACAATGCAATGTATATTACACAGGTCCAGCAGAAGTTTAGAGCATGAGTATTTTTTATAAGGCTTTGGAAAACTATTTGTAGAATTTATCTTAATAAATATGACATATTTAAAGGAAGGAATAAAAGTACAAAAACTTTTTGAAGATTTATTTTATTGTTTTTGAAAGAGATGAGAGAGACAGAGACAAAGAGAGACAGAGAGAAGGGGGAGGGCCCAGAGCAGTCTCCATAGTTGTACATCATCAATTTTTGACATGGTTTCATTCCACACAGGTGCAGGGGGGTAGGTCGCACAGGGTGGAAACTGGGCTGGGGGTCTTACATGTGGGAAGCACGTTCCCTCAAGCCTATGGCCAAACCAGGAGGTGAGAGCTGAACTGGGGGCCTCCTGCATGGGAAGCACACCCCAGTTCAGCATATGGGTCTGCATGAGCTGGGGCTGGGATTCGACCCTCAGTCCCTGGGGCTGCAAAGTGAGCACTTAACCTGCTGAACCATTCTGACTTCCCCAAGAATACAAATTTAAACTTTATAGCTCACATTGCTTTAAACTTATATAATTTCAAATTATTTTCTCAATCTACTTTTCAATTAGAGTATTTTATTTTGAATTATTCTTAATATTATAATAATGCATATTTGGACAAATCAAGTTTATGTATCTAGATTACACACTGATTATGTATGAATTGGTTCAATGTTTGTCTACCACACCATATTAAATCAGTCCACTGATTAAATTCATCCATGAAATGTATTAATTTCTTTCTCTTAGTATTAGATCCCTAGTAGTTAAGCCATCTTTTTATTTTGCCACTTGCTGAGAAAAGAAATAAACTGGATATTCAAAAGTAATAGAGTTTCAAAGTTATTACATGAAAGGTGACCCCTGTCTATAATGAGACTATGCTTAAAAGTAAGAGATCCTAGGATGACTATGATCTCTGCTGGTGTCTCATCTTGGTCTATGTCATAATCCGTTTCCAGGATCATCCATTTGGGTTGTGTTTAGCTTAGGACTCTTAGCCTACTTCATAAAAATACCCTTGTCTTATCCCCATACGCAGAGTGTTAATCTTTCACTATTTCTATTATTTCCACTAAATACAGCATAGTCACCCAGAGGTCACACTGTTGAGTTTCAGTATAAGCTAAGCTCTATAAAGTCCTATCTAAACCACAACAACAACAAAATTAAAGTTAAAAAAAAAATGATGAAAGATCGGTTGGGTGTTGTATATAACAAACACTTGTCAGGAAAAAAAAGTTCATGCTTCCATCGAGCAGGCAATCTTACAGTACTGTAAATTTCCTCTGGAAAGGATCCAAAGTGAAATGGGACACAATGAGATAGTAAGTCAGCCAATTTCATATGTTATTCAAGAGAAAGGATCTTTTTCCAAGACCACAAAAACAGATTTGAAACTCAACACTTTCAGTCCTATTGGCATCTACTGCACACTCATTTATTCAGACAGTCTTTTAGGTTCCTGCTCATGTCTTCCACTCTGGTCCTCAGGTATCTGAAAATCCCTTAAATTAAGCACCATTCTTTCCAAGTATTGATACAAAGATTCCTAAAGAGATTTTTTTTTTAATCACTGAGACAGTCACCTTAGTATGAATTCAACTTAGCTAACTACCTTCCTCCTTTGATTATAGAACTTTAAATTACAGAAGAAAAGTACATGAAATGCGTTTAACAATTAAAAAACAAGTAATTAATATACTGTAAGGCTTTGAAAAAAAAGCGAAGACAGTAACTGTAGGATTGAGGAAGAGGTTGCAGAAGAAGGCAGTAGGGGGCGGGTGTAGTGGCTGATGACTCAGGGCAGGCCCTTTGTGGAGCTGTTCAGTACCCTCATGGAGCCCTCTTCTGACTCATCTCATCCAGTTAGCTAGCATCTGAGACCCAGCTGAAAGCAAAGCGAACCATCACCAAGTGTTTCCTCTTCCCCACAGAGCATTTTCACTTGTATTTGTTAAAGGAATCAATTCTGTTTCTTCAAGAAAGATTTCCTCTATGATTAAGCTAACTACGCTTCCTTCCACTGCTTCAACCAAGGCCCTGGCACATACACTGTCATTTCCGACTGTTTGTTTACATTTTCCTCAGAACAATGAGGATGACCGCCAGTTCTCGCAAAAGGGCCTCAACACCTGAAATACTCTTTGCCAGTTACACTACTTGGCAGGCTACAGAGAGGTGACAAATGCAATCTTTCATTAAAAAGAGAAAGAATATTAAGAGTATCCAGTGAAAATAATTAAGCAATTAAATAATTAAAACTGTTAAACCTTCTAATGACTCAGACACAATAATATAATTGGCCTTCTGTGCCCTATTTATTAATTAGAGCAGGGTTATGGCCCCTGGAATAGAAGGGGGTTTTCATCAATATCCTTACAAATAATTTGGTTTTTGTTTTGTTTTTGAAGTAAAACTTTTTTTTAAGTAGACCAGAGTATCAAGCAGGGTACTTGGCCAGATGCCACAGATGGATTTCTCAGAGAGAGGGGGGACTTTTTCCCTTAGCTTTTCTTCTGCTTGAGTCAAATTCTCACTGATATATGTGACAAAATACTGTGTGTATTATCAACTCAGATACTATCTTTCTGACCAACTTTGAACCCATACAAGATCTTTGTGAAACAATTGTCACTATATATGTTGATTAAAGATGACTTAATTTGGAATAGTTCGATTTATCCACCATGAGGGTCCTCAATTATTCAACATTTTTCTCTGCAAGTTCCTTTCTCTCCAAAATGATTTGGCTACCTCAGGCCTTAACAATGGCAAAAACTCTTTTCAAAAATATTTTTCTATTTCAAAAAGTAATACAGTCACATTACTGAAAATCCCATGCTTACTCATTAGTAAGTGTCTAAAATGCTTTATACTTGTATTCATTCATTTGACGGGCATTCAATAAAACTTTTTGTTTTTTATATATCACTATCAATTGTATTAACTCCCAGTGACAGGCATTGTGTTAAGTATAGTATCAAGTATTATCTCCTAAATTCATCACGACAATACTGAGTAGGTGATATTACCTTCAAGAGAGCACGCTATATTCATGAGAGCAGTACAGGCCCCGTTCTATACAAATACGACTAAATCTAAATATATTTGTAAAAATATAAAATCATTAGGATCACGTAAAGATTTCTTTGCAAGTTTCTTAACCAAACAGTCAGAAATTTACCTTTGTACCACTTTTTACTCTATTTCTGAAAGCCTGTAGCATCAATATATGGCAAGCAAATCCATTCCAGGGCACATTTATTCCTGGGGAAAAGCCATAAAATGCTGCATGCTCTTGGCCACAAAAATGACTAAAAGACATCATTAGATGATTTGGCCCAAATTCATCAACTGTGGCAAAAGCAACTCAATATGCACAGCCTTCAGATGCTGAAGTGCTTAATGTCACTTTTACATATAAAGGCCCTTTTCACTTAGCTGTATCAGTATTCTCCATTAACTTCAGAAAGTGAGAGATATATCAATATTTGTCACTTTCTACAAAGCAAGTACAAGGGCTACAAATGAGCAGAGTCTAGGATATTTGAAGATCAATAGGAAAGGGATTCTCAAGTGCATTTTACAAGCAAAAAAAAAAGTGAATGGCAGAAATGAAATTACAGCAATACATAGTGCTAATGTATTCAAGGCCATAGATGAAATCAATTGGCAGAGGCTAAAATGCATTACAGTGGTTCCCCTGCCAGGATTATGCTCCAGATTTTATAATCTTCTGACCTACTTCATTTTACAGGGATCAGATCAAATAGCCACAGACGAGATTCCGTTCATTTTAACACTATTGTTCAGTAATTTGAATTACCTGGCTATCTTCTGATACCTGGACCATTATATTACCTGGATCTCAGTCATTTTTTATTTAAATTAGAGAATGTACTATTTGGGTTTTTAGAAATTTGAGAGAACTCATCCACCTCACCCAGGTTAAGTTCTCTTACTTAAAAGAACATTGCCTCATTTTTCACTATTTCCCTCTCTCCAAATACCCTCTAGGTAATGAAGGCTTGTGTCTGCTCTTCAGGTCTATACTTTATATCCTTGGAGATTGGGCTTGTCTTCATGAATTTATTTAAATAAAGTATGTTTTTAAACATTTTGGTTCAGACTCAGGGTAGAATACACTCCACTCAATCATAAAAGAACAAATTCAATTTTAGCCCAGGACACTTGTGGATCTGAGGCCTATAGAGTTGGTAATGCCAGGCACAGTCTTCCTTAATCTTTCTTAATGTATAATCTTTATTATTCTTAAATCTTTCTTAATGTATAAATGACATTTAAAAGTGCCCTTTTCTCTGTAGTTGGCAGAGTGCCTAAGATGATAACAAGTTGCTTACCCAGGAAATGTCATTTTCCCTTAACCAAAGGGCTATAATTCAAATTTAATTTAATGTACATTAAAAAAAGAAGAAAAGTGTTAAAGAAAAACCAACTCTGGGAACAAAGCCTAGGATTTCCCATCTGTGAAAAAAAAAAAAAAGATTGTTGCCGAGTAGGGAACTGGCTAAAGTCAGCAGCAGTTACTGCTTTCAAAATGGCTTTCTGGCCCACTATACCAGAGGGACGGGCCCTGTGCACTCTTGTCATGACACCTTGCGGGGAGAAGAAACTTGCAGCTGGCAGGAGCTTAGCACAGTGCCGTGGTTAACTATACATACTTCGGAGCCAGAAATTGAGGTTCAAATCCAAGTACTAATTCTTACTAACTTTGTAGTCTTGTGCAAGTTAGTTTACTTCCTTTGTAGCTCAGATTCCCTATTGTAAAATGTAGGTCATAGGATCTACAGGTATCTTAGTTTTCTATTGCTAAATAACAAATTACTCAAACTTAATTGTTTCTATAGACATAAATTCAGTGGCTTAAAATAATACAAATGGCTTATCTCATGGTTTCTGTGGGTCAGAGTCAGGATCTTTGAGTGCTTATGTATATACTGTGCTCAAGGTCTCACAGGCTGAAATCAAGGTGTTGCCTGGGTACATACTCATCTGGGGTCTTCACTAGGGAAAGACATGCTTCTAAGTTCCTTGGGGTCATTTCCTTGATTGTATGATTTGGGTTTCTACTTCGTTGTTGACTAAATCAATGGGCCATTCTCATCTTCTAGGAGGCTGCCTGCAGTTCCCTGCCACACAGCTCTCTCAACAACATCATGGTCTGCTACATCAAAGCCAGCAGAAAATCCCCCTTATACTTTGAATTCTTCAGGCCCGACTCTCTTAATGGTTCACCTGATTAGGCCAGGCCCATCTAGATTAATCTCTCTTTGGATTAACTCAGAACTAACTGATAAGGGACTTTAATAACATCCATGAAATTCTTTCACCTGATAAAGTAAAATAATAGAGTGATGGACTTCATATATATAAGTCCTGTTCACAGTCAAGTGTGTGTGTGTGTGTGTGTGTGTGTGTGTGTGTATCATACAGGGCATATACATACACAAGGGGGCAGGAATCTTGGCAGGGAGGGCATGTTAGGATTCTGTCTATAACAGCAAGCTTCCAGGACCCATGGGGAGGATTAACTGAGTTACAATAAATGTACAACATTTAGTGCCTGTCTAGGGATTACTACTATATAAATTTTTACCATCCTTATTTTCTTCAGGTGGGATTTCTTAGGAGAAAACACTGGGCTACATGACCTGTCCAATCATGTGTTTTTTTGCTACAAGTTGAGATTAAACCCAGGCCTCCCCTGATCTGCTCAAGCTTCTCTGCTTCACGCTACATCCCCCATTTGGCTTTGGACGGCCTTCCTGAAAATGCTTCTCTCTGCAGCTGTTTCTTCTGCTTCTAAAGCAGCTATTTCAGAACATACAGTACCTCCTCGTCACCTTAAATCAATAGGTAATACACTCTTCTTTCCAGGGTCACTGTGGTGGGTGGGCTCTGTCATTCAGCCCTCAAGGTGTGCATATGGGGGAACAAGGAAGACACACCAATGTCCAGGCTACAGATGTTGTCTGTGTAAATTACTGCCGAAGCACAGTGTTGCCTCAGAAGGGTCTGGCACCGAGAGCCAGGGTCATACAGCATTTAGAAGAATTTGAGTTTCCAAAGCTGCTGCTTCTCCCCAGCAAAGTACAAATCACACTTTGAGCCTCTAGGGTGCCTGGTCCTATCAGTTGACCCAGTTCCTGCAAATAAATATACAAAGTCCCACAGCCAATTTGAGGAAGGAAATTCTTTACTTTGACCCCATATCTAATTAGATTCAGGAGCATATTTGGCATTCTGAAGAGTGAAACGTGCTTACAGTGATGTACCAGATCTCTCTTTTGTGCATATCTCAGCAGGATGTCTCTAAACAGAGACTTAAAAATAGGGAAGCTGGGATGGCTCAGTGGGTTAAGCGCTAGCTTTGTGGCCCCAAAGCCCGAGGATCGAGTCCCAGGCCCAGCCCAGGAGGACCCATATGCTGAACTGGGGTGTGCCTCTAGTTCAGTTCTTGCCGGGACCTACGCGGGAGGCTCCCGGCCCAGTTCCTGCCCTGCACAGCCCTGTGCCCATCTGTGGAGTGAAACTATATGGAAAACTAATGTTGTCAACTATGGAGACTTCTTTGGGCCCTCCTCCTTCTCTCTGTCTTTCTCTGTCTGTCTCTCTCTCTGTTAAATAAAAACAATAAAAATAAATCTAAAAAAAAAACAACAATAATAATAAGCATCATCGTTAATTCCTTCCCACCCAGCTACTCTCTTCCTCAGAGAGTTGCTGATATGGTAGAAGAGTGGTATCTAATGCACTGATATGTAATGCCACTTCCTAGAAGGTCTGAGACCATGTGAGTGCAAAGTATGTATAAGGAGAAGAAGATGTGGGGTAGTGGGTCGAATTCCAGCAGCCTCGTGTCTATATAATAAGGAAATTTTGAAATCATGCGCTACTGCGTATCCTTTACCATATTAGCCAGCTAGGGCTGCCATAATGAAGGAGCACTGACTGGGTAGCTTACACAGACATTTATTTTCTCACAGTTCTAGAAATCAGAAGCCCAAGATCAAGGTGTTTTCAGTGTTGGCTTCTTCTAAGGCTTCTCTCCTTGGTTTTTAGATAGTAATGTTTCTTTCTTTCTTCACATGGTCTTCGCTCTATATGTGTCTGTGTCCTAATGTCCTCTTCTTATCAGAATACCAGGCAAATTAAATTAGAGCACACCTGTATTTTATATTAATGACCTCTTTTATGTTAATTTTATAGGATCTCTTTAAAAGTCTGTCTCCAAATACAATCACATTCTGAGGTACTTACTGGACTCTGTACTTCAGCAGATGAATCTGTGGGGGGCATACACATTAGTCCTTAACACCATGTATTCACAAAGTTTATCCCGATCCTATTTATTTTAAAGTGGAGTGATGTTAAACCTCATCAACATATTAAGCCTGATGTTCAGTCTCCCACCTTTGGTCAGCCTGACATGCTTTCCACTTACTCCAGTTACGGTGGAAAACAGTGTTGACAACATACGGATGTGTGTTGCAAGCAGCAGGTCCAGGTTGAGTCCCAGATGAGATACACTTATTTTAGAATTTAGAGAATCATAAACAAAATGGAGATTCAAGGCACTGACCACTTTGGTGTTCATTGGTGTATACCTATAACCTTGAACGGTACCTGTACTTAGTAGATATTTAATAACTATCTGTCAAATGAATAAGGAAGGGCTGCTGAAAGGAGGCAGGGAAGTAGCTAAATGAAGAGTGAAGTGATGTCAAAGACAAACTACCTATTATACAAGGGCTTCTCTCTCTAAAAAATCCTAAAAATAAAAACAGCATTGTATTGTAAAATACATATTTTTTTCCCTTCTAAAATCCACATGCCTTTTTAAAGCCCAATCACTATTTGATTTTAGTACATGTTTGGTATATAGTAGGCATTCTTTAAACACTTATTAAATGAGTGAGAAGTCCTCTGATAATAGGGATTATTTAATTATTATTACAATGGATATTTTCCAATACCTTAACCAAACAAGTTGCTGGAATCTAAACCCTGCTCATTGTTTCTGCTTCTCTGCAAATATATGACAGTATCTTAAGTACACAATAATGTTTTATAATCTACTCCTTTCCTGTTGCCATTGTTTCATTTCCTTGAAAATAAGAAATTATAGATTTTTAATACTCCTGAACAATCCATCTTTATTTGTAAGTTACCTATTCATTATTTTACTAATCATATGACTATAGTGTCCAATCTTATATCATCATAAGAACCTTCTCTACAGTATGCCTGAGAAATGAGTCAACATGTGTTTGCTTGAATAATCCTAGTGATGGGGAAGTCTTTGCCCTGAAAAAATTGTGTTCCACACAATTATTGAACAAGTTCAAATATTTGAAAGGCTTTTCCATTCCTTGTACTCACATTTATCTCCTTTAACAACTGCCTAATTGTTCTGATTCTTCCCTTTGTAACCACATAAAAGTTAAGTCCATTTTTTAACTTTCTGTACTTCAAATACTTCAAATTTTCCTTTCCCCAGAGTGCCTCTATCTCCCTTTTTTCACTCCAGTTTTATGTCATACATTTGATTTTTTTTATAGGTCATGCTTACAACAATGAGAACAGAACATAAAGACTGTAAACTTTTTGAAGCTATGAGAAACCAGGAAGATTGGCTAATTTAATCAGCATATTTATGGGGAAATTGAATCTCAGAGAACCAAAATATACACACAAAGTTAAGAGTCCCAAATAATTGTGGGCTAGAATTAGAATACATGTTGCTGGTCTCCTCGCCAGTATGCTAGATAGCTTCCAGTTTTTCAGTGCTTAATATCTTCACATTGTATACATCAGGGGTGGACAACAAGTCGATCACGGTCGACCGGTCGATCGCGAGGCCAATTTTGGTCTATAGTCGATCGCTCGCCATGTCTGGGGTGGAATTCCGTGTACCATGGACTTTGAAGCGATTGTAGAAGATAAAACTTTCTAGCAATAGTTTAATGCATTCTGGGAATTTGCCAAGGTCATAAATTCCTAGAATTCTGACAGCCTGACACTGTGATCTCCGCCCACCCAGACAATACATTTTGACTTATGTGTTACATTTGTCACCAGACGCAACGCGTGAACGCAACAGTTACGACTCGACTCATCGAAGAACACAGTCAGTTAGCTTGAATATTTGGTAGTGTCATACGGTAGCTTCTTTCCTTTGGTATTAACAGTATTATTATCAATCAATATTATTTATCCTCGGTGACCACGTTGAGTTTCAATTTTTCTTCTGTTTAAAATGTAAGTACCTTTTCTTTGTTTTAAATTAAATTGCTTTTCTTATCTATCTATTTACTTGATAAGTGAGCACTCTCGGCAACAGATCTCTAAACTGCGGTCATTACACTGAGAGAAAAATAAGGGACAGTATTACAAATATATTAGGAATAACAATAATTCTATTTAAATGAAGAAGTCAGTATTGTAAACCGTAATAAATATATTCTAACTTTAACATACTTCTTGTAAATTTGAATATATCTATATTAGATTTTAATATACTTGTATTGTTGTCCCCGATCGTAATATGCAGTATTGTTATGATTTCTCTCAATGTAACGGAGATAATTGCCACAGTTCATGAGTTTTTTAATTTTCTAGGAAAATATTTAATTCAATATTTATTCTTTAAATTGTCATATTTCTTTGCATTCTAGTATACCCATGAACATGAGTAGTAAACTGAAAAAATCGAAAACTTATCACTTCAATGAAGAATGGGAACTCGATTACTTTTTTACAATGGTGAATGATAAATGTTGTTGTTGAATATGCCTTACCTCGGTAGCC